>CM061748.1:340886889-341086497 GCA_030979885.1 Lolium multiflorum
GATCATAAACAACACATGAACAATAGATTGATAATCACCATAATCATAGTACTCTCTATCCATCGGATCCCGACAAACACAACATATAGAATTACATATAGATGATCTTGATCATGTTAGGCAGCTCACAAGATCTAACAATGAAGCACAACAAGGAGAAGACGACCATCTAGCTACTGCTATGGACCCATGGTCCAGGGGTGAACTACTCACTCATCACTCCGGAGGCGATCATGGCGATGAAGAGTCCTCCGGGAGATGAATCCCCTCTCGGCAGGGTGCCGGAGGCGATCTCCAATCCCCGAGATGGGATTCGCGGCGGCGGCGTCTCTGTAAGGTTTTCCGTATCGTGGCTCTCGTACGGGGGTTTCGCGACGGAGGCTTTAAGTAGGCGGAAGGTCAACGCGAGGGCCACACGAGGGGCCCAGGATAGGTCGGCGCGGCCGGGCTCGGGCGCCGGCCACCCCCTGGCCTCCTCGTGGCCCCACTTCGTTAGGTCTTCGGTCTTCGGAAGCTTCGTGCAAAATAGGACCCGGGCGAAAGTTTCGTCCAATTCCGAGAATATTTCTTTACTAGGATTTCTGAAACCAAAAACAGCAGAAAACAGCAACTGGCTCTTCGGCATCTTGTTAATAGGTTAGTTCCAAAATGCATAAATATGACATATAATGTGCATAAAACATGTAGGTATCATCAATAAAGTAGCATGGAACATAAGAAATTATCGATACGTTGGAGACGTATCAGCATCCCCAAGCTTAGTTCTGCTCGTCCCGAGCAGGTAAAACGATAACAAAGATAATTTCTGAAGTGACATGCCATCATAATCTTGATCATACTATTTGTAAACATATGTAATGAATGCAGCGATCAAAGCAAAGGTAATGACATGAGTAAACAACTGAATCATATAGCAAAGACTTTTCATGAATAGTACTTCAAGACAAGCATCAATAAGTCTTGCATAAGAGTTAACTCGTAAAGCAATAAATCAAAGTAAAGGTGTTGAAGCAACACATAGGAAGATTAAGTTTCAGCGGTTGCTTTCAACTTGTAACATGTATATCTCATGGATATTGTCAACATAAAGTAATATAACAAGTGCAATATGCAAGTATGTAGGAATCAATGCACAGTTCACACAAGTGTTTGCTTCTTAAGGTGGAAGGAGATAGGTAAACTGACTCAACAATAAAAGTAAAAGAATGGTCCTTCAAAGAGGAAAGCATCGATTGCTGTATTTGTGCTAGAGCTTTTATTTTGAAAACATGAAACAATTTTGTCAACGGTAGTAATAAAGCATATGAGTTATGAAAATTATATCTTACAAGTTGCAAGCCTCACGCATAGTATACTAATAGTGCCCGCACCTCGTCCTACTTAACTTGGACTACCGGATCTTTGCATGCCATGTTTCAACCAAGTGTCACAAAGGGGTACCTCCATGCCGCCTGTACAAAGGTCCAAGGAGAATGCTCGCATTTCGGATTTCTCGCTTTTGATTATTCTCAACTTAGACATCCATACCGGGACAACATGGACAACAGATAATGGACTCCTCTTTAATGCATAAGCATGTAGCAAAGTTATTATTCTCATATGAGATTGAGGATATATGTCCAAAACTGAAACTTCCACCATGATTCATGGCTTTAGTTAGCGGCCCAATGTTCTTCTCTAACAATTTTGCATGCTCCAACCACTAAAATGATAGACCTTCAGACAAGACGGACATGCATAGCAACTCACATGATATTCAACAATAGTTGATGGCGTTCCCCAGAAACATGGTTATCGCACAACAAGCAACTTAATAAAATATAAAGTGCATAAGTACATATTCAATACTACGATAGTTTTTAAGGCTATTTTGTCCCATGAGCTATATATTGCAAAGGTGAATGATGGAATTTTAAAGGTAGCACTCAAGCAATTTACTTTGGAATGGCGGGTAAATACCATGTAGTAGGTAGGTATGGTGGACACAAATGGCATAGTAGTTGGCTCAAGGATTTTGGATGCATGAGAAGTATTCCCTCTCGATACAAGGTTTAGGCTAGCAAGGTTATTTGAAGCAAACTCAAGGATGAACAAGTGCAGCAAGACTCACATAAAAGACATATTGTAAACATTATAAGACTCTACACTGTCTTCCTTGTTGTTCAAAACTCAATACTAGATATTATCTAGACCTTAGAGAAACCAAATATGCAAATCAAATTTTAGCAAGCTCTATGTATTTCTTCATTAATGGGTGCAAAGCATATGATGCAAGAGCTTAAACATGAGCACAACAATTGCCAAGTATCACATTATCCAAGACATTTTTAGAATTACTACATGTAGCATTTTCCAATTCCAACCATATAACAAATTAACGAAGAAGAAACTTCGCCTTGAACATTATGAGTAAAGCCTAAGGACACATGTGTCCATATGCAACAGCGGAGCGTGTCTCTCTCCCACAAAGTGAATGCTAGGATCCATCTTATTCAAACAAAAACAAAACGAAAACAAACCGACGCTCCAAGTAAAGAACACCAGATGTGACTGAATAAAAATATAGTTTCAGGGGAGGAACCTGATGATGTTGATGAAGAAGGGGATGCCTTGGGCATCCCCAAGCTTAGACGCTTGAGTCTTCTTAAAATATGCAGGGATGAACCACGGGGCATCCCCAAGCTTAGAGCTTTCACTCCTCTTGATCTTAGTATATCATTCTCCTCTCTTGACCCTTGAAAACTTCCTTCACACCAAACTTCAAGCAAACTCATTAGAGGGTTAGTGCATCATTAATAATTCACACATTCAGAGGTGACACAATCATTATTTTCACTTCTGGACATTGCATAATGCTACTGGACATTAATGGATCAAAGAAATAAATCCAACATAGCAAAAGAGGCAATGCGAAATAAAAGGCAGAATCTGTCAAAAACAGAACAGTCCGTAAAGACGAATTTATAAATGGCACCAGACTTGCTCAAATGGAAAAACTCAAAACTAATGAAAGTTGCGTATATATCTGAGGATCACGCTCGTAAATTGGCAGATTTTTTCGAATTTTCTACAGAGAATTATGCCCAGATTCGTGACAGACAGCAATGCTGTTTCTGCGCAGCGATCCCAAATATAACATCAACTTTGACATAGAAACTTTACTTGGCACAAAAACATGATAAGGAGAGGTTGCTACAGTAGTAAACAACTTCCAAGACTCAATAAAACAAAAAATTGCTGTAGGTAAAAACATGGGTTGTCTCCCATAAGCGCTTTTCTTTAACGCCTTTCAGCTAGGCGCAGAAAGTGTAAATCAAGTATTATCGAGAGATGGTGTGTCAACCTTACCTTGGGCTTCATCTTTACCTTTCTTAATGTTTTTCTTTCCTTTTGGTTTAGGAAATATATGATTCCCCCCTGGTATAGAGGTGAATTTCAGAGTGCCTTCTCCCACATCAATGACTGCTCCCAATAATTTCAGCAAGGATCTTCCGAATATGATTTTTCCTGTTTCAATAATAAGATAATCAATGGATATTGTTCTTCCACGAATGGTTGTATGCACACCTGCAGCTATTCCCTTAGGAATTATGATAGAGTTATCAATAAGAGCTATTTCTTCTCCCCCTTTATCGACTCCCCAAAGTTTCAAAGATTTATAAATGTTTTCAGGCATAAGGCAAAATTCATACATAATATCACAATAGGCATGAAGAGTTCGATCACCGATAACAATTTTAACAGAAGGGTCCCATGATGAAGGTTTAGGATTCTCTAAGACTTGTTCAAGACGATTACGAACACAGTGATAATTGTCATTTAAGCGAGATGTACTTATCTCGAGATTGTTCAATCTATTATGAATGCTAATAAGGGCTGAATCAAAGTTATTAGCTGAATCATGTGATGCAACCAATTTCTTTATGGCATTAAAAGCTTGATCCCCATTACAATGAAGGAAATCTCCTCCTACTAAAGTGTCCAAAGCATATCTATAGCGAACCATAAGACCAAAATAAAAATTACTAAGGAGCAAACTTAGAGTCATTTGAGGTTCAGTTTACGATAAGAAGTAAAAATTCTAGACCAAGCATCCTTAAAACTCTCCTCATCCCCTTGCTTGAAAGTAAAAACTAAGTCCTCAGGTGAAGAAGTAACAGGTTCAGAGCTAGACATGGTAATAAAAGTAAAAAAATTTTTTTGTATTTTAAATATAGAGTGCAGGACAATAAAGCAAACTAGATAGAGTAAATGCAAGTAACTAATTTTTTTGTGTTTTCGATATAGAGAGCAAGACAGCAAATAAAGTAGAACTAGCAACTAATTTTTTTGTGTTTTGATTTAGTGCAGCAAACAAAGTAGTAAATAAAATAAAGCAAGACAAAAACAAAGTAAAGAGATTGAGAAGTGGAGACTCCCCTTGCAGCGTGTCTTGATCTCCCCGCAACGGCGCCAGAAAAAGTGCTTGATGCGCGTAGATGTACACGTCCGTTGGGAACCCCAAGAGGAAGGTATGATGCGCACGGTGGCAAGTTTTCCCTCAGTATGAAACCAAGGTTTAATCGAACCAGTAGGAGCCAAGAAGCACGTTGAAGGTTGATGGTCGCGAAATGTGATGCGGCGCAACACCAGGGATTCCGGCGCCAACTAGAACCTGCACAACACAACCAAAGTACTTTGCCCCAACGAAACAGTGAGGTTGTCAATCTCACCGGCTTGCTGTAACAAAGGATTAAACGTATCGAGTGGAAGATGTTTGCAAAGAAAACAGTAAACAAGTAAATTGTATGCTATGGAAAGAATAGGACCGGGGTCCACAGTTCACTAGAGGTGTCTCTCCCATAAGATAAAAGCATGTTGGGTGAACAAATTACAGTCGGGCAATTGACAAATAGAGAAAGGCATAATAATGCATATACATGACATGGTAAATATAGTGAGATTTAATTGGGCATTACGACAAAGTACATAGACCGCCATCCAACTGCATCTATGCCTAAAAAGTCCACCTTCAGGTTATCGTCCGAACCCCAGTATTAAGTTGCAAAGCAACAGACAATTGCATTAAGTATTGTGCGTAATGTAATCAATAACTACATCCTTAGACATAGCATCAATGTTTTATCCCTAGTGGCAACAGCACATCACAACCTTAGAACTTTCTGTCACTGTCCCAGATTCAATGGAGGCATGAACCCACTATCGAGCATAATTACTCCCTCTTGGAGTTAAGAGTAAAAACTTGGCCAGAGCCTCTACTAGAAACGGAGAGCATGCAAGATCATAAACAACACATGAACAATAGATTGATAATCACCATAATCATAGTACTCTCTATCCATCGGATCCCGACAAACACAACATATAGAATTACATATAGATGATCTTGATCATGTTAGGCAGCTCACAAGATCTAACAATGAAGCACAACAAGGAGAAGACGACCATCTAGCTACTGCTATGGACCCATGGTCCAGGGGTGAACTACTCACTCATCACTCCGGAGGCGATCATGGCGATGAAGAGTCCTCCGGAGATGAATCCCTCTCCGGCAGGGTGCCGGAGGCGATCTCCGAATCCCCGAGATGGGATTCGCGGCGGCGGCGTCTCAAGGTTTTCCGTATCGTGGCTCTCGACGGGGGTTCGACGGAGGCTTTAAGTAGGCGGAAGGTCAACGCGAGGGGCCACACGAGGGGCCCAGGGATAGGTCGGCGCGGCCGGGGCCGCGCCGGCCACCCCCGGCCTCCTCGTGGCCCCACTTCGTTAGGTCTTCGGTCTTCTGGAAGCTTCGTGCAAAAATAGGACCCTGGGCGAAAGTTTCGTCCAATTCCGAGAATATTTCTTTACTAGGATTTCTGAAACCAAAAACAGCAGAAAACTGGCTCTTCGGCATCTTGTTAATAGGTTAGTTCCAGAAAATGCATAAATATGACATATAATGTGCATAAAACATGTAGGTATCATCAATAAAGTAGCATGGAACATAAGAAATTATCGATACGTTGGAGACGTATCACCCCTTCGGACTACTTATTGGGTTCGACAAAACGCACGGAGAGAAGTCGAAATCGAAAAACCTCCGGAGAGCCGCCACATCGCGAAACTCCGTCACGGGAGCCAGAAGTCTCCGTTCCGCACTCCGCGGGACGGGGAATTGGAGGAGATCTTCACCGCCATCACCGCCAACGCCTCTCCATCGACCAGCAATGTTTCCCCCATCCATGTGTGAGTAATTCCCCCGCTGTAGGCTGAAGGGGATGGTAGGGATTGTATGAGATTGGTCATGTAATAGTCATAAGATTGTTAGGGCATAGTGCCTAGTATCCGTAGATGTCACTTTTATGATATTGTTGCAACTTGTTATGCTTAATGCTTGTCACTAGGGCCCGAGTGCCATGATCTCAGATCTGAACATGTTATTGATTCATGAAGATATTCGTTGTTTATGATCTTACCTGCAAGTTGTATACACATGTCGCTGTCCGGAACCAATGGCCCCGAAGTGACAAATCGGGACAACCGGAGGGGATGGTAGTGATGTGAGGATCACATGTGTTCACGGAGTGTTAATGCTTTGCTCCGGCACTCTATTAAAAGGAGTACCTTAATTTCCAGTAGTTTCCCTAGAGGCCCGGCTGCCACCGGCTGGTAGGACAGAAGATGTTGTGCAAGTTTCTCATTGCGAGCACGTACGACTAAATATGGAACACATGCCTATTGATTGATTAGTACTTGGATACCGTTTTATTATTATCTGCAAATGCCCTGCTTTGATTGTTACATGAGTTTCTCTCATCCATGCAACGCCCGTTAAATCCGTCCCTGTGCAGTATTTTAATCCTGCTGTTTACTATAATCACTACTGCTGTCTTTATTTCACCGCTTGTTATTTCACTATTTCCACTGCCATAAAACTGTTACTACTGATAAACTCTTGCGAGCAAGTCTGTTTCCACGTGCAGCTGAATTGACAACTCCGCTGTTAAGGCTTACAAGTATTCTTTGTCTCCCCTTGTGTCGAATCAATAAATTGGGTAATACTTCCCTCGAAGGTTGCGATCCCCTATACTTGTGGGTCATCAAGACTATTTTCTGGCGCCGTTGCCGGGGAGCATAGCTTTATTTGGAAGTTCACTTGGATTGATATTGTTCGCTGCAAATTCTCCATTATGGGTAAACCTCGCGATACTAAGATCGCCATATTACCATCCACTACAAGAAAAGGTACAACTCTTAGTACCTCTGTTGCTCTTGATTCACCATCTGTGATAAGTAAACTTGTTTCACCACCACAAACTTCAAATGCTGGTACTTCTGCTGAATCTGAAAATTCCTCTTATAATTGTGATGATGCTTCTGCTGTGCTTGATAATGATGGTTCGTTAGGATCTTTTCTAGATGCTACAATTGCTAAGTCTAGACAAATTGAAAATACTGAAACTCCTAATGAAAATGCTGCTACACCTGTTAATTCACCTGAGTCTGTTGAATATTCTAGTGATGATTTTGATGAAGATTATGTAGAGCTTGATGATGATTTTATTGAAAAATGCAATGCTACTACTGATGCAAGAAAAATTAAAAAGTTGCTTGCAGAACATGCTGTTAGATATAAACCATCTCCTGATCCTAAATTTGCCACATCTCCTATAAACATTAGGGATAAAGATTATGATTTTTCTCTTGATCTATCTCATATAGCTATTGTTGAGAAAACACCCTTTTGTGGTACTGAAAAATAAAGTGCTGTTGAACACTTGACTGAGTTATCTACTCTTAGTGGCGTGTTTTCTGATGATGTCAAGATGCGTACTTATTTTGTCGCTAAATTTTTCCTTTCTCATTAAAGGATGATGCTAAAACTTGGTATAATAATTTGCTTCCTGGTTCTATTAAAAGTCCAATTGACTTGCGTGATGTTTTCTTTCGAAAATACTTTCCTGCTAGTGCTCAACATGCTGCTTTGCAGAGAATTTATAATTTTGACCAGGAAGATGGAGAGAAATTGCCTGAGGCTTGGGCGAGATTTTGTTCTCTTATTAGAGCTCAGCCTGACCATGATTTGGAAAAGCATGATTTACTTGATATATTTTATAGTGGACTAACTATTGAGTCTAGGGCATACCTGGATAGTTGTGCTGGTTGTGTTTTCAGGAAAAGAACTCCAGACGACGTGAAGAATTATTGGCTAAAATAGGCCGGAATCATGATGATTGGTCTACACCTGAACCAACCCCGACACCGATAGTGAAGAAGAGGGGTATGATTAAATTGAATGATGAAGATATGAGGGAAGCCAAGAAGTCTCTTAAAGAGAAGGGTATTAAACCTGAAGATGTGAAGAATCTACCTCCTATAGAAGATATATGTGAGATAACTCCCCCTTCATCCATGATTGAGTATATGAAAGATATTGTTACTAACAAAAGGAAAATCCCCAATGAGGAAATTTCTACTATGCTCGCTAATTACTCCTTCAATGGTAAGATTCCAAAGAAGTTGGGCGACCCAGGTATACCAACTATTCCTTGTTCCATCAAGAATAATTATGTTAGAACTGCTCTATGTGATTTGGGAGCAGGTGTTAGTGTAATGCCTTTTTCTCTTTATAAGAAACTTGATTTAGATAAATTGATACCAACTGATATATCTTTGCAAATGGCTGATAAATCTACTGCTATTCCTGTTGGTTTATGTGAAAATGTTCCTGTGCAAGTTACTCAACATTGCTTGATATTAACTGATTTTGTTGTGTTGGAAATGCCTGAAGATGATAATATGTCCATTATTCTTGGAAGACCCTTTCTTAATACTGCAGGGGCTGTTATCGATTGCAATAAAGGCATGGTTACTTTCAATGTTGATGATAAGGAACACACCGTCTATTTTCCCAAGAGGATTGATAAAGTATGTGGAGTCAATACAATTTTTAATGTGAAAACTATCAAAGTGGGATCCATTGATTGTCCTATATATGAGCCTAAAGAAGAATATCAAACTCTTGTGATTGGATCCATATCAATTCAATATAAGGTAACATGATTGATTTGAGGTTTATTTCTTCTTATGTCATATAAAATTTATTTGGTAGCAAGACTTGATCAACCTTGTTAACAAGTATATTTTAATGCATAAGGGAGCTAAACAACATTTCTTTCTTTCTTTCTCCCTCCACTTATTTTACTTGTGAAAGGATCGTATGCCGCACCTAGAGGGGGGGGGGTGAATAGGTGCTAACCAATTTTTAGTTCTTTTTCAATTTAGGTTTGACACAAAGGTAAATTCTCTAGATATGCAACTAAGTGAATTTACCTATATGACAAGGTTATCAACTAAGCAAGATATAGCTACGCAATATATAGGAGATAGAGTGGGATAGAGGTAACCGAGAGTGTAGCACGCGTTGACACGGAGATGATTCCCGTAGTTCCCTTCCTTTGCAAGAAGGTACGTCTACGTTTGGAGGAGTGTGGTTGCTACGCAAGCCAAACCAACAGCCACGAAGGCTTCACTCAGATCTCCTGTGAGCAACGCCACGAAGGCCTAGCCCACTTCCACTAAGGGATTTCCTCGAGGCGGAAACCGGGCCTTTACAAGGTTCTTGGGGCACACATCCACAACTGAATTGGAGGCTCCCAAATCTGTAACAACACAACAAATCAACAAGCATACATCAACAACAACAACTAGGGATCCAAAGAGGAACACTAGCAAGGGGGCCCTCAAGCATAAGAGGGGGAAATGAAGAACGCTTCGGTGAAGATGTAGATCGGGGTCTTCTCCTTCGATTCTCCAAAGCACAAGTGATTTGGTTGGTTGAGGGAGGAGATCTGGCGATTTTGGTGTTCTTGGTGGCTCAGCAATGGAGGATGAAGTTCTTAGGGTTTGAGCAAGCTTCCAAGGTAAGTGAAGGGGGGTATATATACCCCACCTACTTTTCTGCCCGTTGGAGGAGAAACGCCGGCAGTGCCGGCCTTGAGACGCCGGCAGTGCCGGCCACTTTTCTGATACTGCAGATCGACAGATAGGCCGGCAGTGCCGGGCCAAAGATGCCGGCAGTGCCGGAGTGTACACACCGGCAGTGCCGGCCCGGAGTTGCCGGCAGTGCCGGCCACGGCCAGGAGACAGCTTCTTCCTTCTTTTCTTTTCTTCCTTTTTGAGTGGGTCGAGATTTTCCGTGGTATCTTTTCCATAACTGTAAACCACTTAGCACACGGTTAAATTGTCACCGGTGTTGTTAACAAACACACAAAACTCAGAGATCATGAAATGTTCTTTCAATCTCCCCCTTTTTGGTGTTTGATGACAATACCGGGATTTTGCAAAGAACTATCCCCCTAGATGTGTGCATGCGAGAAATTTAGTGCAAGAATATAAATATGCACACATTAGGTATAGAGCAACTTCAACTAACAAGATAGTAAGCACAATGCTCATAAGACATAAAGCATAAAATGTATGGGAAAAGATAAAAGATGACAAGTTAAGATCATACCTTTTCATATTGACATCCTTAACATTTCAAGACAATAGCCTCAATATCATGAACAAGAATCCCATAATCACATCAAGTATCAATTTGAGATAGATCCATAGACAATATGAGATATAAGATGATCATACCAATCCATGACAATACTCTCAACCATATAGAATACCGAAACCATAGCAATAGTTCACCACACATAGGACACATAAAACACAAGATAAGGTTCAACATAATATAGAAAATAAAAGCAAGGACACAAGCTTTAACGGAATGATAAAAAGCAAATGCTTGTGCCCTCAAACCCCCTAGCAAATCCCGTGCAAGTCCTACTAGACCTTCTTCTCCCCCTTTGGCATCAAGACACCAAAAAGGAGAAAAGAAGCGATGCTACAACGTCCCATGAGAGCTCACTCATCCTCCGTCTCTTCATCGTCCTCCGTCTCTTCATCTTCTTCAGACTCGGCGGGCTCAACATCATCACTAGTGGGGCGCCGACGGCGAGAAGGACCGGGAAGACCAAGCTGTTCAAATTCAGTCACATTGCCATGCTTGGAGAGCCATTCTTCTTCAGGAGTGATGACCTCCTCAGATCCACTTTCAACAGGAATATCCAACTTGCGCATGATGAGCTTTGTGTTCCTCCTGTCCATTTTCCGCTCCCTATGAGCCTGATACTGACGCCTGTTGATGTCAGACTTGAGGCAGAACATCTTGGCCAACTTGGCCTCTATGCGAGCAAACCAGCCATTGTCAGCAGGAGGTGCAACCTCAAAATCAGAGTCTTCTTCTTCAGCAGAATCCTCATCATTGGGAAGACGAGGAGGACTGTCGTGAGTCTTGACCTTGAGATCCTTGGCCTTGTGAGGTAGAAGGTTAACCTCATCAGTGAGCTTGCCATATCCAGCATTGTCCCAACGAGAGCATATGAAGAACATGAAGTAGGGAGCAAAAACAGGGGCCTTGCGAGCTATAATGCAAGCCCAAAACTCATTCCACAGAAAGTCCATCACATCAAGCTGCATACCAGTGTCGCGGTGCTGGTGAGAAAGAAGCAACAAGTTCCCAAGATATCCATAGATCTGATCAACGCAGCCAACCTTGGGATTAAGGACCTCTCGGTAAATGCGGAGAAGAATGTCATACACCGGGCGGAGGAATTTCTGAGAACCATATACCACTTCTCCTTCAAGATAAAGATCAGCAAGGAGAGTCTTCTCAACGGGCTTGGGAGTGTTGTGGGCTCTAAAGTATCCATCTTCATTGCCAGAGAGCACCGGATAACCAAGACAAGCTGCAAATTGGTCCCAAGTGCCATGCAACATGCGACCTTCTGTCATCCAAGTCATAGTCTTGGCATCATCATTGTCAACATAAACTGTGGCAAAGAATTGCCCAATCACGTCCACACAGTAAGGATGATGAAACTCCATCAGAGGAATAAGACCAAACTGCTCACAAATACCTCGAGCTTCAGCAAAGTAGTTGGCGTGTTTATCCATGTGAGCAAAGTTGATGTGATGCATAGGAGCAACTTTATAGGTGGCATTTGCATAGAGATCATCAAAGGTCTTTTCTTGATACTTACTCCAGAACAGCGCAGAGCAATTGGTGGCCTTGGGAGAGGTGTAGATGTTGGTCTGACGCAGCCGAGCATACTCATTATCTGGCCACTTCCCAATGGGCATGCCTCTCAGCCTCCGGATGAGGTTACTTCTTCATAGGTAGGATTTCAGCTTCAAAGTCATTAGGCATCGCCCGTTTGCCCGAGCTAGAGTGATGAGAACCACCTGCACCTGTGAGAGCAATGGATAGGAGGAGCATATGATAAGGTACTCTAAATCAAAGCAATCTTGATAAACAAGGCATGATGAATGATATGTTTAAGATACAACAAGAAAAAGGCTAAAGAGGATCTGGGCACAGCTTCACCGGCAGTGCCGGGGAGGTACGGGCGGCAGTGCCGGCCCGACCGGCAGTGCCGGTGAGACAGGGGCGGCAGTGCCGGCCCAACCGGCAGTGCCGGTGGGGAGCGGGCGGCAGTGCCGGTCAACAGGAAAACATCCCAGATCTGCTCTAGACTCAAACATTGTTCCTCAAACTTTCACAAAACCATGCACAAGGTTATCCACCTCTGTGGCAAAACTTACGGGAAGAATCGTCCACCCATCTTTCTTCTAGAGAGGTCAACCCAATCTAGAGAGGGAGAGAGAGGAGGGAGACTAACCGGAGGAGGAAGCCATGGAGGGGAGGGGGGCCCTGCCCGGATCAACCGACCAGAGGAGGAAGGAGAGCCCGGGACGGCGGCAGGAGGAGCAGGGGCGACGGCGGCGGCGAGGGGTCGAGTGGGAGGAGAGGACTCACGCTGGGGAAGAAAGAAGAGCAGTTGCCCTAACTCCCCTGCGGGCCCTCAACTTAACCCACGCCCGCGGCGGCAGTGCCGCCGAGCCGAGGCCGGCAGTGCCGGCACCACCGGCAGTGCCGGTGAGGACACGCCGGCAGTGCCGCCGAAGCTGCCCACAGCTCACAAACCCTCAAAAAAATGCGGAGTTTTAGAGTATGGAGATAGGTATGGTTTCTTTAGGAGAGGAGAGGCTTAGGATAGATATGCCAAACTGTGAGATGGTACATGATCACTCATTTTTGCAAATAAATCAAATGAAGGCCAAAAATGAGTGATTTCCCATAAACAAGGAGATGTCAAAAAGATCCAATGAAAATCCAAACAACTCCAACTCTTCACGAAGAAGAGTGTGGTGGCCTAGGCCACCATATATGAGTGTTATGGTATGGCACCGCGAAGATATATCTTGGGCCCAAAACCACTACTCATCATTGAAGCTCACATATCATTATATGATATAAAGAGAATGATTTTATTTAATGTTGGCATTATGGGGGGAGGGATAGCTCAATAGTTTAAACCGCACTCCCCCTATTTCCATGCCCACATCTAAACCAAATAAAGTTTTGAGACAAAGGTGTGTTTGCAAGATGGTCAAGCTATACTCCTTGAATCAATGATATTTAGCTCATTCCTCAAATAAGAGAATCTTGCTTCATCAAGAGGCTTCGTGAATATATCGGCAAGTTGATCTTTGGTTGGAACATAGATGAGCTCAATATCACCACGGGCAACATGATCCCTAATGAAATGATTCCGGATCTCAATATGCTTCGTTCTTGAATGTTGCACCGGATTATAGGCAATCTTGATGGCACTTTCATTGTCACATAATAGAGGCACTTTGTCACAAATGACACCGTATTCCTTTAAAGTTTGCCTCATCCATAACAATTGAGTGCATCCACTTGCGGCGGCAACATATTCGGCTTCGGCGGTGGAGAGAGATATACAATTTTGCTTCTTAGAAGACCAACACACCAAGGACCTACCAAGGAATTGGCAAGCCCCGGAAGTTGATTTCCTATCATCCTTGTCACCCGCCCAATCCGCATCGGTATATCCATTGAGAATAAAGCTTGAGCCCTTGGGGTACCAAATACCATATCTTGGGGTATCAACCAAATATCGAAAGATTCTTTTGAGAGCCATCATGTGGCTCTCCTTAGGAGAAGCTTGATACCTTGCACACACACCAACACTCAACACTATGTCCGGTCTAGATGCACAAAGGTAAAGCAAGGATCCAATCATGGAGCGGTATACCTTTTGATCCACCTCTTTACCATTGGGATCAAGTGCAAGATGACATTTGGTGACCATAGGAGTGGCCACACCCTTCAACTCGGTCATCTTGAACCTCTTGAGCATGTCTTGGAGATATTTTGCTTGATTGATGAAGGTTCCCTCTCTCAATTGCTTGATCTCAAAACCAAGGAAGAACTTCATCTCTCCCATCATAGACATCTCAAACCTATCGGTCATAAGCTTTGAAAATTCATCATTGAAAGCTTTGTTAGTAGAGCCAAAGATGATATCATCAACATATAATTGGCAAACGAAAAGCTCCCCATTAACCCTCTTAGTAAAAAGAGTGGGATCGATTAGCCCAACATCAAACCCACGGTCTACCAACAATTCTTTAAGGTGCTCGTACCAAGCTCTAGGAGCTTGTTTGAGACCATAAAGTGCTTTATCAAGCTTGTAGACATGGTTAGGAAAGTTGAGATCCTCAAACCCCGGGGGTTGCTTAACATAAACCTCTTCATGCAAAGGACCATTAAGAAATGCACTTTTAACATCCATTTGTTGTAACTTAAAGTTATGATGCGATGCATAAGCAAGAAGGATACGGATGGACTCAAGACGAGCCACGGGAGCATAGGTCTCTCCAAAGTCAATTCCTTCAACTTGAGAGAAACCTTGAGCCACCAATCTTGCCTTGTTCCTCACAATATTTCCAAACTCATCTTGCTTGTTCTTGAATATCCACTTAGTGCCTATAACATTGCGGCACTCCTTTGGCTTCTCTACTAAGGTCCACACTTTGTTGCGCTTGAAGTTGTTGAGTTCCTCATGCATGGCATCCACCCAATCCGAATCTTCAAGGGCTTCAAATACTTTCTTGGGTTCCACAACGGAGATATAAGCATGATGATTGCTAAAGTTAGCCAATTGCCTTCTTGTGGAGACCTTTGCTCGAACATCACCAAGGACCTTGTCATGAGTGTGTCCACGAATTTCAAGGATCCTATCTCTTCTTGCTAGACGACGGGCCTCGATCTCCTCCTTGGTTTTTCTAGGCCTTGGAGGTGTCACTTGATCAACTTGATCATTTGGGTCCCCGTCTTGACCTTCAATTTGAGCTTCCTCAATTTCTTGAGAATGCTCAACCTCATGTGCTTGATCTTGGACAATGTTTGGTGAAGTGCAAATATCAAATGGTTGATCTTGAATGCTTGGTTGATCTTGTCCTTGATCTTGTACATGAGAGGGAGGGTTTTCTTCTTGTTCTTGGGTTGGTGCATCATTAGCTTCAAGAGATGGGGTTTGTTGATGTTGAGAGGATGAGGGCTCCACCGTGGTAGAGCATAGTCCTTCCCGAGACGCCACACCGTGTCCCTCAATGGGGCGGAAAAATCCCACACCCATTCTTACTATGGCATCTTGAGGTATTTCATCACCTGCACATACATCAACTTGCCCCACTTGGGAGCCATCATTTTCTTCGAACTTCACACTACAAGATTCAATGATAATCCCGGAGGATACATCAAAGACTCTATAAGTGTGAGATTCGGCACCGTAACCAACAAATATACCCTCCAAAGCTTTAGGAGCAAATTTAGACAAACGAACTCCTTTGATTTTGTAGAAACACTTACAACCGAACACCTTGAAGTATGAGATATTAGGCTTGTTGCCGGTGAGTATTTCATATGGAGTCTTGTTCAATCCCTTGCGGAGGTAGAGCCGGTTAGAAGAGTGACAAGCGGTGGAGATGGCTTCGGCCCAAAAGTTATAGCGGGATTTATACTCCGCCATCATAGACCTTGCCATATCCATAAGAGTCCGGTTCTTCCTCTCCGCAACACCATTTTGTTGAGGGGTGTAAGCAGCGGAATATTGATGACGAATCCCCTCATCACTAAGAAAATCATTGAGTGTGTAGTTCTTGAACTCGGAGCCGTTGTCACTTCTTATTGCCATAATGAGGAGGTTGTGTTGGCGTTGCACCTCGGTGGCAAAGTCAATGAATATTTGTTGAGTCTCATCTTTCGTCTTGAGAAAGTAGACCCAAGTGTATCTTGAGTAATCATCAACAATCACCAAGCAATGTTTCTTCGCACCAAGACTTGCATGAGTGACGGGACCAAAGAGATCCACATGAAGGAGCTCCAAGATCCTCTTGGAAGAGATGATAGTCTTGCTTGGATGCGGAGAGTCATGCATTTTGCCTTCAACACAAGCCCTACAAACACGATCTTTGGCAAAAGAAACATTTTCCATTAGTCCCACAATATGGTTCCCTTTGTGAAGACTTTGCAAAGTTCTCATGTTGACATGGGCTAGGCGGCGATGCCACAACCAACCCACATCCGCCTTTCCGAATAGGCACATCGCACTTGAAGTGGTGGTCCCCGAAAAGTCCACCACATACAAGTTATGTTCGCGATACCCAACGAAAGCGACTTTTAGAGTCTTGCTCCACAAAAGGACCACAATATCTTTATCAATAAAGACGGCGAAACCCATCTTGCCAAGGGCGGAAACGGAAAGCAAATTGTAACCAAGGGTTTTGACAAGCATGACATCCACAAGTGTTATGTTGTGTGCAACCACAACCTTGCCAAAACCCAATACCTCGGATGTAGAATTATCGCCAAAGGAGACGGTGATATTGTTTATGTTGGGCCTCAACTCCTTGACGAGGTTCTTGCCGCCGGTCATATGACTTGTACATCCACTATCAAGTACCCATTTTGAACCTCCGGCGGCATAGTCCTACATGAGATCAATTCTTGGATTTAGGTACCCATTTCACAATGGGTCCTCTTTTGTTAGCAACAAGGGTCTTTGGGACCCAAATAGACCAAGCAACATAACCATCATATGGGCCAACATATTTAGCATAAACATCACCATAATAATCTTTAAATAAAACATAGTGAGGGTTAGCATTTCCCGCATCATCATCATTCATGGTTTTGCCCTTGGAGGCTTCACCATTAGTGACGTCTTTCTTTTTCTCTTGTGCGGGCTTGGCCTTTTGCTTATTTGCCTTCTTTGCCTTGGCATTGTAACCAAGGCCCTCCTTCCCATTGTTTGATCTTTGCTTACTCAAAAGATCATCCAAAGAAAGTTTACTTTGGGGAGAGGAGGCCTTAGCAAGTTCATCCTTCAACCTAGCATTTTCCTCAACAATATTTGCATGATCACATAGAGGAGTAGAGGAACTAGGCACATCATATGAAGCAAGCCTAATTTGAAGTTGCTCATAGGATTCGGATAGGAGAGTGAATTCACTCTTCAAAGCTTTGTGAGCTTTGTCTAGTTCATCTAGATCCTTCACAAGTTTCTCATGATCAACCTCAAATTTGGCCTTATCCTTCTTAAGCATTTTATTCTTAGCCCTAGCAAGATCTCTAGCTTTAGTGAGCTTGTTAATTTTATCTTGAGGCTCTTCAATATTTTCTAATCTCTCTTCAAGAGAAGCTATGGTTTCTTGACTTTCCTCAAGAGCATTTTTAAGAGCATGAATTTCAAGAGAGTCTTCTCTCTCTATTTGACCCTTTTTCTCAAGCATATCACCTTGTTGAGCTATACGAACCATGAGGTTTGAAACATGCTTTTTAGTGTTACCTTGTAGGTTGAGAATGAAATCATCAAAATCTAGCATTTCTTGTTTCACTTTTAGACTAGCATCATCAACCCCTAGATCACTAGACATGTTAGGCATAGAGGGGCTAGGAGATGATACCTCGGAGGATTTAGCCATGAGGCAACTTTCTTCCTCCACATGAATGACTTCATTGGGGGATTCACTTGGTGATGAAGAGTTAGTGGAGAGGGAGGCAAGAGCGACCAATCCATTAGAGGTTGCATCTTCTTCATCATCAACATCATCATCTCCGGAGGTATACTCTTCTTGAGTTGATAGCACAATAGATGTGTCCAAGGAGGACCTTGCCATGAAGCAATGTGCATTCTTGTTATGGGGATTCTCATTGGGAGAGTCAAAGAGAGATGAAGAGGGAATGTTGGTGGTGACGATGGCGGCCAATTCCTTTGAGCTTTCTTCACTTTCCTCACTACTAGAACTTCCAACTTCATCGGAAGAATATTCTTCCCTAGTCACTAGCATAACTTTTGGGTGCCTCTTGCCCTTCTTGGTCTTGTTGTTGTAGAATTTCTTGTTGGGGGCTTTTGAATATTTGCCCTTTGATTCTTTGCTCTTGTCCTTGGGAATGAGCCTTCCATTATGAAGCTCTCTATTCTCATAGGGGCATTCGGCAATGAAGTGGCGCTTGTCATCACAATTGTAGCAAGATCTTGTTTTTGGACCAAAGCTAGTGAACCCACTCTTGTGGTTTCTCTTGATGTTGTCTTCCTTGGCCTTGGAGGGATCAACCCAAAAGGACTTAGCATGAAAGGCCATGTGATCATGATAGTGGCATTGCAAATCTTCCGGATAGGACATACTCCAAGATGCCCTATATTGCTCTTGAGGGTGCACTTCATCTAAGGGGTTGACCACCAAGGCAAGATTGTTCCCTTTTGACATACCAATGGCACGATTGAGAGAATCATGAGAGTTTTGCTCGAGCACCTTGAGGGCTTGCATCTCGTGCACGGCATCTTGAGAAGAGAGAGAGGAATAGCATTCTCTCCCAACAAGGGTCTTGACATCAATGGGTACATATGGCATCATGCATTCAATGTACTTCTCCTTGATCCAAGAGTCATTGATGTGGGTGGCACCAATAAGACGGAAGTCATCGGCAACAATGAGGAGTCTTGAATACATGTCTTGATGATCTTCATCCGGTAGCCTCATGAATCCTTCGGCTTTATTCTTAAGAGCATTATACTTGTTCCTTCTCGTGCTCTCACTTCCAATGCAACTAGCGGCCAAACCATCCCAAGCTTCCTTGGCGGTGGTGTAGTTCCGAACACGAGGCAAATCCTTTGTCCCCACACTAGTTTGAATCATGTGCAAGGCGGTGTTGTTGAGTTGACTATCAACCGCTTCTCTTCTAGTCAACTTGTCGGGGTTGTAAGGTTTGAAGCCTTCTTGGATGATTCTCCAAAGTTCATTGGAGGCACTGCAAACATGAGAGCGAAACTCAAATCGCCAAGTATTGTAATTTTCAATGGAAAACTTAGGTGGGTCGCCCCGAATGTTCAAATGAGGATGGGGAACCGGTATATCGGGAGATTGAAAAGGTGGAGCTACTCGATTGTAGCTCTCACCTCCACTAGTATCCCTAGGAGATGCAATGGGAGATTTGTTAGTGTTTAAGTTATCACCTTCCACGGGTTTGGTAGAAGAGGGTGGTGCCGAAGCACCTCCCTCTACTGACACACCCGCGTCCTTTACCTCTATACTAGGAGCCATGGGACGGGCCGGAGCCAGAAGCTCGGCAATCATCTTTTTCATGCTTTCCATTTGGGCTTCCATTTTGGCTTCCATGAAGGACTTCAACGAATTGAATTCTTCCATGGAGACCGTATTGGCGGCCCCGTCCGAGGGCTCCTCGTTTGGCATACTCTTAGGCGGTTAAGCCCGAAATAAGAGCCGAGGCTCTGATACCAATTGAAAGGATCGTATGCCGCACCTAGAGGGGGGTGAATAGGTGCTAACCAATTTTTAGTTCTTTTTCAATTTAGGTTTGACACAAAGGTAAATTCTCTAGATATGCAACTAAGTGAATTTACCTATATGACAAGGTTATCAACTAAGCAAGATATAGCTACGCAATATATAGGAGATAGAGTGGGATAGAGGTAACCGAGAGTGTAGCACGCGTTGACACGGAGATGATTCCCGTAGTTCCCTTCCTTTGCAAGAAGGTACGTCTACGTTTGGAGGAGTGTGGTTGCTACGCAAGCCAAACCAACAGCCACGAAGGCTTCACTCAGATCTCCTGTGAGCAACGCCACGAAGGCCTAGCCCACTTCCACTAAGGGATTTCCTCGAGGCGGAAACCGGGCCTTTACAAGGTTCTTGGGGCACACATCCACAACTGAATTGGAGGCTCCCAAATCTGTAACAACACAACAAATCAACAAGCATACATCAACAACAACAACTAGGGATCCAAAGAGGAACACTAGCAAGGGGGCCCTCAAGCATAAGAGGGGGAAATGAAGAACGCTTCGGTGAAGATGTAGATCGGGGTCTTCTCCTTCGATTCTCCAAAGCACAAGTGATTTGGTTGGTTGAGGGAGGAGATCTGGCGATTTTGGTGTTCTTGGTGGCTCAGCAATGGAGGATGAAGTTCTTAGGGTTTGAGCAAGCTTCCAAGGTAAGTGAAGGGGGGTATATATACCCCACCTACTTTTCTGCCCGTTGGAGGAGAACCACCGCCGGCAGTGCCGGCCTTGAGACGCCTTGAGCAGTGCCGGCCACTTTTCTGATACTGCAGATCGACAGATAGGCCGGCAGTGCCGGGCCAAAGATGCCGGCAGTGCCGGAGTGTACACACCGGCAGTGCCGGCCCGGAGTTGCCGGCAGTGCCGGCCACGGCCAGGAGACAGCTTCTTCCTTCTTTTCTTTTCTTCCTTTTTGAGTGGGTCGAGATTTTCCGTGGTATCTTTTCCATAACTGTAAACCACTTAGCACACGGTTAAATTGTCACCGGTGTTGTTAACAAACACACAAAACTCAGAGATCATGAAATGTTCTTTCAACTTGCTGTAGTACTTTTTGTTTTGCAATATGCTTTAGCTATTTAAGATTTTAGAAATCATTTTCCTGCGCAGTAGTCATTAATTTAATACCCAGAAATGTGCATTTTTCGAAGTTCTCTAAAAATTACAAAAATTACACCGTTGGTCCTATTTTTCGATGAGGCACCTGGGAGCACCAGAGGATGACCTGTGGGGCACCAGGGGGTGCCACACCATAGGCCGGCGCGGCCAGAGGGGGGCCGCGCCACCTTGTGGTGTGGGCCACCCCTTGCCCCACTACATCATCTCTTCCTCCCAGCATCTTCTCTCTCCCGAAAAAGCTCGTACCAAGTTTCTCTCACTCGTGTTTCTGCTCAAGAACTCGCGATTTTTCGATCTCCTTGCTCAGCCCAGATTTCTGTTTGAAATTTGGCACATTTACTCCTTGGTATGTGACTCCTTTGATTGTCCAATTAGAATTTCATTTGGTTGAGTATATCTTGAATATTTTGCTGCTGTAGATAACATATTTAGTGAGCTTGCATGCTTGTTCTAAGTGGAAGAAATTAGTTTTGATGCATGTTTAGTACTCTAGCAAGTTCCTATAGTAGTTCCCTTCAATTACATACCTTGAAATCAAATTTTATAATGATTGTTGAAAAATTTCAGAAAATGGAAGGGAGTGTGCACCAACTTAACCAAGAAGAGTTGGAGGTACAGCAAGTTATGAGAGTCCATCGTGAAGAGGGAGTATACCCCTCTTATTACCCATGCACGGACTTTATGCGGAATGCAGGAATCCTGCAAGACGTTCAAACACTAATTTCCAATGCAGGATTGGGAGATTTTGCTGTTGGTGAACCTCACCAATATGCTAAACTAACGGTGTCGGTTGTGCAGGATTTCGAATTTCACCGGTCTCAAACTGACCCCATGGTCCGGTATAAGATTTATAACAAAACTATCGACTTGCCTTTCAGTGATTTTTGTACAGCGATTAGAGTGCCGCGGTGGGGATCCTGCGAGAAGATCAGGGGAACACCGCGGGAGCTCTCAAATCTTTATGCGAGGATTTGTAATGGGAGGAGCTTCTCCAATGATAGTGGTAAGATTAGTAGCATTCAACAGCCAGCCATCCGCTACTTTGCCTATTTCATTACAAAGTGCGTTCTTGCGCGAAGGTCTGGAGGTAAGTTATCTGTCCAAGATTTGGCTTTCTTAGCTGCTGCTTTGCAACAGGATAGGACTTATAATTTGGGTGCTTTAATAGCTTGTAGACTTGCTACTAACCGTGAGAAGGGAGGAATTTGTGGAGGTCTTATCGCCTCTCGCTTATTAGCTATGCATGGTGTAGGACCCCACCATTTAGATATTCCGCTTTCTATAGAGAAGCTTGATGTTGTTTCCATGATTAAACATGAATTTATTTCAGATGCATCTAATTTGAACAACCTGCATTATAG
The DNA here is from genome assembly GCA_030979885.1 of Lolium multiflorum. NCBI lineage: Eukaryota > Viridiplantae > Streptophyta > Magnoliopsida > Poales > Poaceae > Lolium > Lolium multiflorum. The sequence goes on from CM061748.1 coordinate 340,909,136, forward strand.
GATAACTTTGTATAAGAAAAGTTGGAGTATAACTAAGAAAATTGAAAAATTAGTACGCTTGCCTGCACCTGCTTTGTTTAACCTTGATGCCAGGGACGGGTGGTCGATCACAGAAAATGAGCTAAACGCATACATAGAAAGGGAAAGCCGTCGTGCAAGGGAAGATGTGGAGGAGGCCGAGGAGCACCCCGACTCTTCATCCGATGCAGCGAGCTCCTCATATCAACATCATGGGCATGTGGAACCTCCACGATATTCTTCTGCACAGGGGCCCTATTACCACTCCATGTATGATCCACCGGCGTGGAACTCCGACCCTCGTTGGGAATGAACTCCACTTAGGCCAAAAGCCTAAGCTTGGGGGGAGGTATACCGGCATCACTCATTCTTTGCATATTATGGTTGCTGGATACTTGTACATACTTGTTTAGTCTCTAGAGTGGTTTTCTAATGAGAGAGAGATGATATTTGGGGAAGTGCTGTCCAAAAACAGATTCTGTGCTGTTACAAAAAAATTCGTACGCACAGCCAGAACGTTATTTTGAGTTGCCAATTTTTGAGCATGTTCCCCAGGTTGTTATCTAACTTTTATTAGTTGAACACTTTTTGGTCTGAGCAATGGAAGATTTTTGTTAATTTCGATTTCTGTACTGCTGTCAGGATTTGGCAGATTTCTGTCATCCTGCTTTTCTGTGTTTCTGTTAGTTTGCATTCTTTTGTTTTCGCTTTGTTTCTTTCCTAAAACACAAAAAGACCAAAAATATTTCTGTTGTTTCTCTTCACCATTTGTTTATTTGGTTCTTTGCTCTTAGTTTATTTCGTTTGCTATCGTTGGTTTGCTATGAGAAAACCCAAAAAGATTTTGCTTTGTTTGCTTGTTTTCTTTCGTTCTTGTTTCTAATTCGAAAACACCAAAAATATTTGATGTTCTTCTTTGGTTTGTAAAGTTCATCATGAGTTCAATGGTCTTCGGTGGCTGGAGCGTGGTTTTCATTTCATATTATCCAAGCTACATAAGTGAAAAGGCAATAATGACGATCTACGACAATCTGATTGTGGTGAGAGGCTGGTATGAACTCTATTTGCTTTCATTTTTGTACATATACTCATCCATATGAGCATGCTTAGTTGGTTCATGTGAGGTATATGTTATTTGAGAAAGTCTAGTAGTTCATGATCTCTCATGTTTAGTTCCAATTTATTAATATGAGTAGCATGTCATGGATGTTTGCTTGCATTGTTTTATTCATAAGTAAGTATGGCATTGTGGTATCCTCCTCTGAATAATTCATTTATATCGACTTGGCACATGCTCACGCATGCATATGACTGAACAAAAAGTCAATTAAGCCTCGATGATTTATATTGCTTCAGAGTTCTTGTATCACTTTTACGCCTCCGTTAACTTATTTTGCCGCAAGCATGATTATGACAGTTACTGCTCTCTTGATTTGTCGCTCCCTAGTCTTTTGCTAGCCTTCACTTGTACTGAGTGGGAACGCCGCTCGTGCCTCCAAACACCTGAAAACCAAGTTGTTCCAAAAGTGTCCATCATAAATACCTATGCATGGCATTTCAAACCATTCCAAGTAAATTCTCATGCGCTACCTTTAAAACTTTCAAAATGCTTCTCAATTTGTGTTAATGTTTCATAGCTCATGAGGAAGTATGTGGTGTTTAGCTTTCAACCTTGTCATTTACTTTTGACGGACCCTCGTATGGACTAGTGGCACATCCGCTTATCCAATAATTTTGCAAAAAGAGCTGGCAATGGGATTCCCAGTCCCGAATTAATCAACTTAAATAGACACTCCTCCATGGTTTGTGATTGTTGGACGGCACCCGAAGGATTCGGTTAGCCATGGCTTGTGTAAGCAAAGGTTGGGGGAGTGTCATCATCATAATAAAATTTAAATAAAAAGGCACTCCTTCATGGTATGTGATTGTTGGCAGGCACCCGAGGATTCGGTTAGCCATGGTTTGTGAAAGAAAGGTTGGAAGGAGTGCCACCCAAAATAAATAAAATGGGAGCCGCTCTTGTGAGTCCGGTTGATGAGGTAGTTAGTGTACCCATTACCATTCGTTGACAACAACAAACACCTCTCAAAAATAATTTTACTCCTGCTTTACAAATGAAAAGCTCTAGCGCATGTTAATCCCTGCTTCCCTCTGCGAAGGGTCAATCTTTTACTTTTATGTTGTGTCTCCATTCTTTCTTCGAGCACTATCTTGAGAGCACAACTGTCATTCTTAGTATAATATGCTTGTCTCAAAATATGATTGATTGTGGTATAACTTTGATGCTTTTATCTTTGACAATCACTACTTCTAGTCTTTCTATGAACTCAAGAGGTGCCTCGGCATTTATGTTTTGCCGATCAAATACGGGCAAGCGAGATACCACTTTATCATATTCTCTTATGAACATTGCAATCCTGCTTATATACATGATTCATGGTGCTTATTATTAATTATTGGTACTTCTCCATGATTGACATAGCTGTTGGATGATCTTATTTGCATGTATCTCATTATGAACTGCTTAAGTATTAGCCATAGCATGAGAATATATACATCATATGAGTAAATGTGTTCGTGAAAGTTCTTTTATCGCTCAGTTGTTAACTGAATTGCTTGAGGACAAGCAATAAGCTGCTTGGGGAGTTGATACGTCCAAAACGTATCTACTTTCCCGAACACTTTTGCTATTGTTTTGCCTCTAATTTGTGTATTTTGGATACAACTAACACGGACTAACGCTGTTTTCAGCAGAACCGCTCTGGTGTCTCGTTTTTGTGCGAAATCCAACTTTCGGGAAAATCCTCGGAATTTATGCAAAGGCCCTATTTTACCAAAATATTGGCGGAGCCAGGCAAGAGAGGGAGGCCCGAGGGCCCACACCACATGGCGGCGCGGCCCAGGGGGGCGCGCGGCCATGTGGTGTGGCCGCCTCGGCCGGCCTCCGACGCCCCCTTCGACTACTTATTGGGACCGAAACGCACGGAGAGAAGTCGAAATCGCCAAACCCTCCGAGAGCCGCCACATCGCGAAACTCCGTCACGGGAGCCAGAAGTCTCCGTTCGGCACTCCGCCGGGACGGGGAATTGGAGGAGATCTTCACCGCCATCACCGCCAACGCCTCTCCATCGACCAGCAATGTTTCCCCCATCCATGTGTGAGTAATTCCCCCGCTGTAGGCTGAAGGGGATGGTAGGGATTGGATGAGATTGGTCATGTAATAGTCATAAGATTGTTAGGGCATAGTGCCTAGTATCCGTAGATGTCACTTTTATGATATTGTTGCAACTTGTTATGCTTAATGCTTGTCACTAGGGCCCGAGTGCCATGATCTCAGATCTGAACATGTTATTGATTCATGAAGATATTCGTTGTTTATGATCTTACCTGCAAGTTGTATACACATGTCGCTGTCCGGAATCAATGGCCCCGAAGTGACAGAACGGGAGGAGGATGGTAGTGATGTGAGGATCACATGTGTTCACGGAGTGTTAATGCTTTGCTCCGGTACTCTATTAAAAGGAGTACCTTAATTTCCAGTAGTTTCCCTAGAGGCCCCTGCCACCGGCTGGTAGGACAAAGATGTTGTGCAAGTTTCTCATTGCGAGCACGTACGACTAAATATGGAACACATGCCTATTGATTGATTAGTACTTGGATACCGTTTTATTATTATCTGCAAATGCCCTGCTTTGATTGTTACATGAGTTTCTCTCATCCATGCAACGCCCGTTAAATCCGTCCCTGCCTACAGTATTTTAATCCTGCTGTTTACTATAATCACTACTGCTGTCTTTATTTCACCGCCGTTATTTCACTATTTCCACTGCCATAAACTGTTACTACGATAAACTCTTGCGAGCAAGTCTGTTTCCAGGTGCAGCTGAATTGACAACTCCGCTGTTAAGGCTTACAAGTATTCTTTGTCTCCCCTTGTGTCGAATCAATAAATTGGGTAATACTTCCCTCGAAGACTGTTGCGATCCCCTATACTTGTGGGTCATCAATCTCCACCATAGCATTGAGATAGGCCAACCTCCCCCACTCTGCAGGAGACCGCAACGAGGGGTGGACACGGGCCACTGGAGAATGGGGAGCGGTCGAGCTGCAAAGGGCGCACACCAGGAGCCCGTCGGAGGGGCACAACGCCGGCCGTCCATGAGCCAAGCCACGCGCCAGGAGCCGGGATCAACGGCCGGACACCCGGGGCGAGAACTCGGAGGCGGACGGAACACGCAGGAGCCGGGGGTGGGCCTCACACGACGAGACCCGAGCCACCACGGCCAGAAACCGGCAGGGACGGAGGAGCAGCACCACCTCCCAGCAGGCCCGCACAGCGCCAGGGGCGGCGCGCTGCAGACGCCGGAGGGCCTCACCACGGCGGAGGGCAGCCAGCAGGCTAAGCCCCGTGGCCTTCACGGCCAGATCCGGCGGGGACTCACCACGGAGGAGCAGCACCGCCTCCCAGCAGGCCCGCACGGCGCGGCAGACACCGGAGGCCTCACCACGCCGAAGGGGGCAGCCGGCAGGCCAAGCCCCGTGGCCCTCGCCCCAAGGCGCGGAGAGGCGCCGGCGCGACGGAGGCCGCGTGCGCCAGCAGGAGGGGCAGCAGGCCTGGCGTCGGAGCAGGTGCAACACGCCCGCGCCACGGAGGAGCAGGAGGCGCCGAGGACGAGCACGACCACGCTGGCGGTGCACAGGGCAGGCGAAGGGGAGGGGTGGGGGGATTTGGATGTTTGCGGAAGAAACGAGCTGGAGGTGCTCCCCACCGCCTCCGTCCGCCGTGGGACGGCCTCCTCCGGTGGCGGCGGGAGCTGATGGCGAGGTGGGGGAGGGGGCGGTGAGTGGCGGCGTGGGGGTCGCCTCGGAGTCGCCCGAGAGCGACCCGGAGGCGGCTAGGGTTCGCTCCAAAATTTCAGTGGCAGCAGTCACTACAGATATATTTTGGTGTACTTCTGTTTCACTATAGCTTGTACTTTGTACTTCGATATTGGTTATTGTTGTATTTTAGGATATGGAAGTACATCTATATATGTAGCATTTGTGAGTAGGCATGCTGAGTAAATAACATATACATATCACAATTGGGGTACCGGTTACAGAATGGTACCATTTTTGGTAATTTTCACAAGTAAATATCACTTCTGGGACATGTCGTAACAGATTGGTCCAATTCCCGTCTAATGGTGAGGAGGACCTGAGGTGGATGTGGGGCCCAACTGTCAGTGGCCCATTATATTTTCCCAATCTTGTTCTGGCTCGTCACCCGAGCCCGCACCAGTCGTGCCGGAGCTCGCCGGTGGCCGCCCCGGCCAGAGCTCGCCCGTGGTCGCCCAGCCCACGCCGGAGCTCGCTGGTGGCCGCCGGCGACTGGGCTTGCCTGTGGCCGCCGTGGTCGCCCTAGCTTGCCCCGGCGGCAGCTCGTTCCCACGCCTGTCCACCAGGTCCCCATCTGCCAGCCCCGCTGTTTCTCAGGCAGCTCGTGTCCCCGCCCGTCCGCCTCCTGCGCCAGCCCACCGGCTCTGCAGCTGCCGGCCCCGCTGCTGCTCCAGCGTGGGCGCCCGCGCCCGTCCGCCTCCTGCGGCGGCCCTCCGGCTCCGAAGCCGACGGCCCTCGCCACTACTCCGGCCGCTCGTGCCCGCGCCAGAGCTTGCATGTTGCCGCCGTGGCTGCCCGCGTCGGATCGAGCACGAGCAACTCACAGAGGAAGAAGCTCGGTGCTTCGACGGTGGCGCGCCTCTTCCTCATCCGCGGCGGACGGCGGCACCGCTCGCGGTGGTCGCCCTAGCTCGCCCCGGCGGCGGCGTGGTGTGGTCGCCCTAGCTCGCCCCGAGCTGCGCACGATAGGGATGGCTTAGAGGAGAGAGAGGAGTAAGTGGAGAGGAAAAAATAGATGAGGCTGACATGTGGGGCCCACCTCCACCTCGGCTCTATGTCCACATATGCTGCCAACTCAGCACTTACATATGGGCCTCACTTGTCAGATTTGCAATCAGAACCGTGTAAAAACACCATTAGACAAGAATTGGACCAATCTGTTACGACATGCTCCAGAAGTGGTATTTACTTGTGAAAATTACCAAAGACAGTACCATGTTGTAACCGGTGCCCTAATTGTGATATGTATGTGTAATTTACTCAGCCATGCGTGATAAGCTGCTAAAATGCGTCCGCTAAAACAGCTACACATGCAAAACGTGTCAGCGAGAGCTCGGCGCTCCACAACATGCATTCGAAAGGTGAGCCTTTTGCCAGCGGTAGCTCCACAGATAATTGGTTATCTGGTGCAGTTTGCAGAGTAGTAAGAACATGGTACACGTGGTTGGTTGGTCAAGCGCGCCAGAAGATTAAACGTCCGACGTGTCGCCGGGAAGCAACGAGCCATGATTTAAGCTCTGACCATGTTTTTAGAGCATAATTAATCGGAGTGGCGTCCTCCTTCGAATGTTCCCGTTTAAAACATGATGGCAGATGGAGCAAACGTTGACCTCACACACCAACTACAAAACTGCACAAATATGGGGACGTCTTCACCAATCATCGTTGCTTCAGGTGCCACGGTAGTACCATATCACACGAAATTTCCATAATAGTATTGTAATCTTTGTGAGCTCAGTTGATACTACTCCAAATTCTAAGCACCACTACCGGCAGATGCATGCAGAGATGTCAAAAGCGCCCGCAATGTAAACCCAGATTATCTGGAGTAGTCTTAAGAAACTACCCATGCATGTCCACGTCCAACTTACCTGCAAGAAACTCCTTTCGTGTCGTTTGACAAAAGGTGACAAGTTTACAAGTGGGAAGTGAAAGAAGGTTCCAATGATGATTTTCTCCAAGTGTAAAACCAAAATGGACATCGTCTTCGAAATCATACGCTCCAAGATATTACCCCCTCCATTCTAAAATAAATGTCACAACTTTATCGAAGCACGGATAAATCGATAAATAAAATGTAGATATATCCGTATATAGAAAAAAATGTGATCATATTTTACGTGTACAACTTACCATAGTCCATGGGTTGTAATCTCTTATTTTCCTTTAATTTGAGCATTTTATATCATGATGAAGCTATAAGTTAATTTCATGAATATTGTTTTACTATCCGAAATGGCATATATCCACTTGTCCTTGACAAGTTGAACCCACCTAGGTAGGCTAACTTACCACCATAACAACACAATGTCACTTTCGTGAAATCACCAACTATATTTGTTTCCCGTGGTCAGCGTGCAGCAACACGAGGAACTCTTTTTTTTTAACAACAACACGAGGAACTCAGACAATGCTCATTCATTTTCTTAAAATTTTACATTTTCTTTTTCCATGCCTAACCCCCATAGAAAGTTGATTTTCTATTTTCTTTGCAATTACAATTCCTCTTTAGAGTGGCCACGTGTGAGCTTAGTCAACTCAATTTTTTAAGGACCATACATAGTCTTTGGCTACTCATGGTGTCAATTAATCCTTCACAAAAGGTGATTAACTTTGTGCAAACGTGGTACTACTAGGCACTAGCAATCAAGATCAAAATAATTTGTGGTCTGGCGTAGTTTGCGTGCAACAAGCAATCTAGCTAATTCAATAGTAAGAACATGGTACAACGTTGGTCAAGCAGGGAGATTAACGCCCGACGTGTCGCATAACCACAACATATGTCACTTACTCTAATAAATGAAATGTCCAACTATATTGGTTTCTCTGCCCCCGCGCTCATCAACATTTGGAGGAGACTGGAGAATGTTCCTTCATTTTCTTAAAATTTTCTATTTTATTTTTCGAAGCCTAACAACTCATAAATTACTAATTGTCTGAACGATTTTATATATCTACTTTAAGTATACAACATCTCACATTAGCTAGCATAGCCAAATCATTGGATGATAATACTTCTTACTTTTAGAAATAAAATGTTAATTCTTGGCAGAAAAAAGTTATTGTAAATTATTGTCAAAGTCTTGAATTTGTGCATTTCTATGTGATTAAGCCCCTAATTAATTTCATGGTTTATTTTGGACTTTCATAGGTGTCATATCCACTTGTCGTTTGGCAAAGTTTGAACCCACAAGGTTGGTAGGCTAACTTACCAGTATAACACCACAACATTTGCAGCCTCATGTCACTTTCACCAAGAAAACGAAATGTCCAACCGTTTGCCTACTCTTGCGTGCATCAACCAAGGGGCTGACATAGTAGTATTCTTCCATTACTTGAAAATTTACATTTATTTCTTCCAGTGTAGGCATTCTTAAATAATTAATGATCTATTTGATTTTGTACTCCCTCTATTTTTATTAATTTTCACATTATGGGTTTAATCAAAATAAACTTTGTAAAGTCTGATCAAGAATATGTGGAAAATACCAACATCCATAATACAAAATAAAAATAAGATGAAAATATTTTTATAACGATTCTCATAAATAAATTCTATATAATATTTGGTAAAATTTCAAAAAAAACTAACTTTGACCGAACGCAAAACATGAAGAAATTGTGAACATAGGGTGTATCTACGAGAAGTGTACAATATACAGCTTGCATGACTAGGCATGTAAGGAAGGTTGGGATAAGGATGATCTGTACATCGAGAAATATGTAATGATACTTCTCAATAAATTTTTTTTGGTTAAACCATCCATCTATGTATGTTCCATTTTATTTATTGTGACATATTTTAATTAAAATTATCATCGAAGTCTTGCATTATAGACTTTTTAATAGAAAAAAAATACCTGACCATCTAGAAGGAGGAATTTGCAAAAAAAAAAAAAAAATTGAAGCACCGTCATATAAGTTGTGAAAATGGATAAAAGATGGCTCTATTCTGAAACTTCGGCATAAAATGAGTTGGATCTATAAAAATCTGAAATTTGATTGTTTCCATGACGACTCGGCTGGTGTCGTGTTAGTTAGGACCTGCCGTAGGACGCCATTGTAAATAACACGACATTTCTGCTAGAGCTATCTGTCGCGCCATACAACACGACGCTCTAGCTTGGACGCCATGATATCTACCATGGCATCCCAACCTAGGACGTCGTGCAAATTGTGGAAAATAACAAACGGCTATTTTCAGAAAAGAAAATCACATTTAGTCTACTTTGTGATAAAGTTTCAGGAAAGACTTATTTAGGAGGTCCATTTTCTCGTATAGGTTTCGTCCGCACGAAAAACACTCCACATTCTCTATTCTCGCAGTATATCCCACATGACTCAAACGGCAGGGAGACACCCGAACCGGATGCGCAAACCAAAATACCTCCTACTGTTTTGTGTGTGCGCGCCCCTAATTGTTAGGTGTTGTTCTACACTAGTTTATCAAATCTTGCTACTGCACTAGAAGTAGATCCTACGTAATTAGTTGTGCTCGCGAATGGCAAGAAGAAATGAATGATATTTGGATAAAGCGAAACATGAGGAAATAATCCACATCAGCTATCTCAACTAGAATCTCTCCCATCTTTAGCTTTTTACAGAGTTTCTTTTTCTGGGTTGCCTAGTGCGCTATATGTACTGGCCCTCCTCCATGGGCCTGAGAAACCGGAAGACGCGGTGGCCCGCCGGCGACGCCGCCTTGCAGGTGCAGGCCGCCCCGTTGCTGACGCCGAGGTGGTAGCACAGGCAGATGCTCTGCTTCTGCTGGTGGTGGTGCTGCGGCGTGTGGAGCGTGGACGCGGCGGCGGGTGCTGTCTTGGGCGGCGAGCACGGCAGGCTCATGGACAGGTCGAGGTCGAGGTCGAGGTTGAGGTCGGGGCAGCGCGGCCCGTCGCTGCTGCTCCCGCCGCTGCTGCTGTGCCCGTCGTCCGACGGCGACGGCCTCGCGAAGCTGACGGTGCTGGTCGGGGCGGTGTAGAGCGCGTTGGGGAGCCTGGACGCCGGCGCCGCCGGAGAGGAAGGGAAGCTGGAGGCGGCGTTGCTGGCGGTGGTGAGCCCGCTGGCGGCGGCGCCGGCGCTGATGGGGCGGTGCGTGTGCGGGTCCATGCCGCGGTTGAGGAGCTTGCGCTTGATGTGCGTGTTCCAGTAGTTCTTGATCTCGTTGTCCGTCCGGCCCGGCAGCTGCCCCGCTATCAACGACCACCTGCACGACGGAGATCGACCGCTCAGCCAAGAAACCAGAGAGATGGAGAACGTAACGGAAGAGGCGGCGGAGAAGGCGGCGCGCATTGAATCGAGTGGGTGGCTGTCTGATCGATGGGCAGGAGGGAGGCTTACTTGTTGCCGAGGAGGGCGTGGAGCTTGATGATGAGCTCGTCGTCGTCATCGGTGAAGTTGCCGCGCTTGAGGTCGGGGCGGAGGTAGTTCATCCAGCGGAGGCGGCAGCTCTTGCCGCAGCGCAGGAGGCCCGCCGCCTTGGGCAGCGAGCGCCAGCAGCCTTCGCCGTGCGCCTTGATGTAGCCGATGAGGCGCTGGTCTTCCTCCTTGGTCCAGGCCCCCTTGTTGGTGTGCGCCTTCTCGCAGCACGGCGACCTCCCCATGCTGATTGATGCCACCTAGAGCTCGCAACGAAACCGTCTCCTTTTTTCTTTCTTGGGCTGTAGTTGGCTAGCTGGGAGTTCGAGCTCGCGCGCGGCGGTGTGCAGTGCAGAGGAGAAGGCCGTGGGGAGAGGGAGGCGGGCGTATATATGGTGACGGCGAGAAGCAGAGGGGAGTTGTGTTGTTGCCTTGTTGGTGGTGATTCCTTCTTTCTTTCTGGGTGCTGGCGGCATTGGTGGTGCTTTTTCTCGCTGCATTGACCTTTGACCGGATCCTGCGGAGGGAGCGGGATTTGACTGCGCGTTTGGGTTTGGGTTTGGGTGCGCGTCGCAGGATGCTTGTGAGTAAAGGTGTGGGCGCGCCGCAGCTAGCGTCTTTGATTCCTTGTTGTACTTGCTCCACTTGTAGCTTTGGTTGTTGCAAAACGGATCAGCCCTCAACTCAACTCAAAGGTGCCACTCCCATTTTGTTTCACCTTTTTTTTTTCCTTTGTTTGTTGCTTCTACCCAAACTTTCCAAGCTGATTGGCTTTGCGGCGGATCATGATTATTATTCTTCTTGGCTTAATCACCTATGTTTGTTTATTTTACTAATGTTTTATTTAAATTTAGCATATCAAATCGTGATACATCAACATCGACATTAGTTTAAGTCTCATGCTAACTTCATAAGTTAGTCTATTTTGCTTCGCTGGAATAAATTTAATCTTGATCAAAAAAAATTGTGAGTGTAAAATGGGTTCTAGGCACGACCAGCCAACCATACCAAATTCTAGGCACGACCAACTTTTTGGCGCAGCCCTCACTTCACTCGTGCATCTGCGGAAAAATAACTACGCGCGCATTGGTTGGGCTAGGCTAGCCAACGTTGGAGCACGAATCAAACCGTTGCGAAAATCTTTTTGCAGCGCTACCTTTGGCTTTCAACAAAACGTGCCCTACATCATGTATCAGTTAGCTATGATCATAGGAGTTCCTACAACAGTTGCACTATGCGTGGAGCTCAAAGGATAGAATTATACCATGGGGTTTAAGACCCCATTTAGCCAACGAGATTATAATAGGTTGCTTGGCAAGTTAATTTAGGCTTCCTCCTTTAACAAAAAATTTATAACCAGTGAGATAATTTCCTACATGTATGCATCGATGATGTAGCGCCTCCAAGTAATACAATAAAATGGCTCCAAAGTTCTAAAAATATGATAGTAAATCATAAATGATTCCAGAGTCCTAAATATAGAACGGTAAACCATAAACGATCCCAAAGTGATGGCATAAAATTAGTCCATTATGCTAGTAGTTCAAGAGAAATCAAATTAGTACCAATATTTATGATTTTTTACTTTAGATCTGGTATCTTACAAGAGAACTTGTGAATGTATTAACATAAATCATTAATCGAGACACATATCATTTTTTTACTTTTAATATACAATCTAATTGGTTGATCGGTAAAATCATGACTTTAAACCTGACAAAGGAGTTCAACAAATCAGATCTACGCTCCGACATATAACTGGTTTACTTACAACCAAAAAATAGATGATCTATATATAGATCCTAAATCATCACAAAAACAATATTTATTATCTCTACCTTTTCTACCTCTTTTCAGAGGAACATACTATTGTTCTTTTGTCAAATACTATTGTTGGCAATAAGCCACAAAAAAATTTAATTTTAAAATGAATCTTAACCCATCATAACTTTCTATGTGGCCACTTAACTGCCAATTTTCAGCGGCAAATACATGGACCTGACAAAAAAAACCGAGATTTGGTCAACAACCATGTACAACTATCGTCATTATCATTCAACACTACATCCTTACATTTCACTTTATGTTCTTGCCATTGTGCCGAAGTTCACCCCCATGGAGCTCTCCTAACAAACTTAATCACACCCCAACCTTTATCAAAAACATCAGAAACAAAGATATTTGCGGTAAGCGTCAGATTATATAATCTACTACAACCGGGTGCAAAAATTCTTAATGGCAACACTTGTAAGCCTAAAATTTGAAGTGGTATATATTTAGACAACCGAGCAAGTCACTGGTGGTATATATATAAAGTTTTCCCTTATTTATCCGTGAACAAAGAAAATCAGTGTTTTTCAAGCACAGTACTACAGAATTCCATTTATATTTGCGTAAGTGACTAATCATGCGACATGTGTTCTACTCGAACCCTCTAGTGCCCTATCGTTTTCCTACTCTCCTAGTACATTTACTAGACATGGCAAGCACTAGCTCGCTCAACCGTAATTTCAGCGTCGGGTGTCTAATTAGAAAAGGGGTGGCTGATGGTAACCAAACGGGAATCTTCATTTAGGTGCACGTTCCAAGATTTGGTGGAGCAACCGCCACCGATTGGCTAGCTATCTAAGCGCAAGCCGGCAAAACCTCCTTAGCTGTGCTCTCGTGTCTCTAGCGTTTTGGTCATGTGTGACTAACCCCATTTTTCTAGTATGATCTAATCGTCCCCACCTTGGCGCAATAATCTATTCTTGATTAGGTAGTTCGTGTCTACCTTGCACTCGATCGGCTTGAAGATAGCTAGCTTGGTTGGTAGCCTTGGTGAGCTCACTCCGATTAAGATAATCATTGGAGGTTGTACACGGTTCCGAGGTCAAAATTAACATGCCGCCGGGTTGTTTCCCTTTCCGTTGGGAATACTCACGGCCGCACGCTAAGATCCGCCGTCTGTAAAGCAACACTTCACTCGAGCTGTAGTTCTTTATATTTATTTTTTTACGAAAATTTCACCGATTTATCAAATCATTATCAACAACAGTAAAAAAAACCTGAAAGTAATAAAAAATATTCGATGCACACAGATTTTATTGCGTTATTAAGAATTTCAGATTCATAAAGTTTTACAGCTCACGAATCACAGAGGGTATACATAAAAATCAACCAAACAAATAGACGAAAAACAAAGGTATGGCCAGATTTCAAATTCATAAAGTTTTAAGCATCATGAAAACGTCTAGCAAGCCGTCAATAACTTTGATTGTAGATAGCCCGTGCAACCTTTTCTAGACGGCTGCACCCATACTTCATATGTGGTTGTTGCGTCTCTGACAGAAAGTATGACCACCCGCAGATTTAGTAAGGCCATGTATAACGGTGGACGCCTATCAAAGCGCTTATAGCTAATTATAATCAAATCAGAAATTACGTAACAGCCTGGGCCCTTCTATGGGCGCAAAATTGCCCAGCTACTCTAGCGTGCAGGTCTTCACGCGTCATGCCGAATATAAGCTAAGGGGCCACCATTAGTTTTTGCTGGAATTTATGGGCATTTGGCCTTTGGCCCATGGCCCATTATCAAATTCTGAAACTCACATGCCCCATATCATAAATCAGTGGCATCACTAGTTTAAAGCCCATATTGCTGGGAGAGAGTTGGAGTGGAATATAAGGTGGGCTGTTCTAGTCCTAGTAAGTGAGTGAGAAGAGAGAGAGCCCTCACGCACTCCTCCTTCGTCGCCCGCCTCGCCACGCCTCGCCTCGTCACGATACGTCACGACGCGCCGCGCCGCGGGTTGCGGGAATCTCGCCGAGCCGAGCTTATCTTTTTGCTGTTTGGGAAATTAATTGTGTAATCATTTTTGAGTCATTAACGGACGCGTTACTCAGCCGTTTTGCTTTCCGGTTTTGGATCGTGGCCGTGCCGACTCGGACGTGGGCTGCGCCCACGACCTTCCCGAACCGCACTATAAGCGCGGACGAGAACCCTAGCCTGCACGTACCACATATGCGACTACTGTCCGCTCATTGCGCCGCCGCTTCGTCTTCCTCATCCCGCCGCCGGCGTGCACCGATCCGGACGGAGGCCTCCGGAACCGCCTCTCGTGAACTGTACGGGAGGGCGATCAGGTTTTTGGGAGCGCTCCGCGCGACTATCGGCACGACGTCGTCTTCGGACGACGAGTTTCTCCACACCGACAACTTCTTCCGGACCTCAGCGACTTCTTCGACAATCTCAACATGGGCGACAACGACGCTGCTGCGAAGTATGTGATCTTGTCGTTTCTCTTTCAGTTTCTGTTAGAGCTTCTTGTTCTAGTTTCTGTAGATGCGATCGGTTTGTCTTGTTTAGATGTGATCTGTTCATCTACCTTACTAGTCTGCACGATTAGTTTACTTATTGTTTTCATAGTCATGATTTATCAATTACTCGTACGGATTATTTCATATGGATATTTGCTTATATTTTCAACAATCCAAAAACCTGATATAGGCAAATCAATTCAAGCAGCATTGCTGCCGCTACTCGACCTCCCTCCTTTGATGGTATGCATTATAAGAGGTGGCGCACAAAGGCAGTTCTATGGTTTACAAACCTAGGCTGTTTTAGCGCCACAGATGCTAGACCTGAGGGGCCTCTCTCTGCAGAGGAGCAGGGAAAGTTTGAGAAGATCGACGCCATGTTTAAGGCAGCCTTGTTCAGCATTCTTGGGGATAACATTGTTGACCCATACATGGCTTTCGACCATGGTAAAGATGCGTGGGATGCGCTCGAGGCCAAATTTGGGGTCTCGGACGCTGGCACTGAACTGTATGTCATGGAGCAATACTATGACTACAGGATGATTGATGAGCGCTCCGTGGTCGAGCAGGCTCATGAGATTCAGTCACTTGCCAAAGAACTCGAGCAGTTTAAGTGTACCTTATCGGACAAATTTGTGGCCGGTGGCATTATTGCCAAGCTTCCTCCTTCGTGGAGGAACTTTGCTACTTCTCTGAAACATAAGAGACAAGAGTTTTCCGTTTCGGATCTCATTGGCTCGCTTCATGTGGAAGAGAAGGCGAGAGCAAAGGACACACGCGCTCGTAGTTTTGAGGGAGGTTCCAGTGCCAATGTGGTACAGAAGAAGAACTTCCAATCTCACAAGTCTAAGAATAAGAACAATCCTCCTCCCCTCTCGCGGCGCTCCCCAGGGCACCGCCCGGGGGCCCGATCTCGCCGCTAGCCGTCCCTTCCCGATCTGCCCTCCTCTCCGCCGCTGCCGCCGGCGCCGGCCGCGGTGGCGGGGCCCCCCGGTTCCGAAGGTGCTGGGGGAGGTGGTCGCGGCGGTTCTTCTTCGACGGAGCAGCTGGGGCTGGGACGATGGAGTTGGCCGTGGGCGGTGGACGGGGCGGCGTTTCCCCGGCCAGGCGGCGGCGGCCGCCAGAATCTGTTCCTCCGCGGTGGTGGATGATGGTGGCTAGCCGCGGGTCTAGAGTTCCGCCTAGGCCCGCTGTCTTCGTGGCGGCGCGGTGGACCTCGAGGCGGCGCGCCGGTTGCCGGCCAGGCTGCCCCCCGTGCGAGCACGAGGAGGGCGGGGGATTGGGACGATTGCGTCCAGCCGTGGGGCAGTGGACACTTCGGCCTTTGACCTCAGATCGACCAGGGAGGAAGTTGCGGACGATCTGATGTTGGCTTGTCCACGCCGGTGATGTTCTGCGATGATGTTCTGTTCTGTCCGCTCCTCGGTTTGAATAAAAGGAGGTGGTCCTTGGGTTTCTCTTCAATGCCAAGGTGAAGGTCTGTCGGATGCTAGACGTTCATTGATCTGGCTGAAGTGTCGTGTTCCGGAAGGCTCCGCCGGCGAGCTCTACTGGGCGTATCATGCCTAGAGTTTGCTGGTTCGGAAGGGATTCGGTCGTGCGCACCCATGTTTTACCCTGGCCGTTTGGTTTCAGAGGGAGCGCTTCGAAGCTCTGTTGGCTGTTAATATCGTGGGGCATGTTCTCGTTCCATGGTGCTGACGGAGAAGGTCATGGTCGCCGAGATCTGAGGTATGCAATGATGGTTCTAGTCTTGGCAGCGAAGAGGAGTTGGCTTGGTGTTTCGTGACTTGGAGCAGCCGCATGTGGCAGAAACTGCACAGGAGAAGTTCGTATTCTAAACTTTCAGGGTGAAAATCCAAGGTCTAACCTTAATTGGTTGTGCCTGACAATGTGTTGACGTCAGAAACCCACCGGCGGGCAGCGACTGGCCAACACCGTAGAGCCGGGAATGACTAGGGCTGCGGCTGGCCCCGCCCCTCGAGCGACGGCCCGCAAAGCCTCCTGGTCGCGCGCCGATGCGGGTCGCAAGGGCGTGCCACCTGACCTATACCTGGTCGGGAAGGTGTGGATGATGCCTCGCTTAGTTTCTGCAGGGCACACACGTACACGTTAAATACGAGCCTCGATCGGCTCTCAGGTTGTCCCGTGAATCGGCTCATGGAGCCGATCCACCCATGATTCGTCCAAGGTGGCCGAACATATGGTGGTCCTGCTTGATCAAGATAAAGCATATGAGATCCACGACGATCTAGGGTTTTCACCGCATAATCGGATCATCCTACTCACGATTGGGCCTCGCGCTCACGCACGGTAAACGTAAGCCAGCCCTAGACAAGGCCTAAAAACCAACACTAGGTTGATCCTCGGAACGTCCTGTCTAGGGGCAGCAAACTACACCCTGCATGCCGCTGGATCCTCCAACCCTTTGTAAGGCCTAACTATTGCAGATATTAAACTAATCCTTGATGAATCAAGGAGCGACCATAACGGATCAGATCTACTAAATAAAGATCAAGCGGGGTGCCGCCCCCGCACCCATGATGAGGCACAAGGACGGCTAGACGCGCAAGGGTTGCACTACGCGAGCATATTATGCTAAGAACGATGCTAACCCTAACGCGTCTACGATAACTACGTTGCTCGCCATCAAAAAGGCTTCAGACGAGCAACGCATGAACAACTAGGCAGCTTGTGCTGCCTAGATCGCGAGATGCGATCTAGGCGCATGATGCTTACCGGAAGAACCCTCGAGACGAAGGAGTTGGCGATGCGCCGAGATTGGTTTGTGTTGAACGTTGGTTGTTGTTTATTCCATAAACCCTAGATACATATTTATAGTCCAGGGGACTTTCTAATGTGGGCGTGCACCATACCGTGCACGGGTAAAACTCTAACTTCTACGTAACCTACTAATAAAGATACACGGGCTAACAAGCCCAAACTTGGTAAACAAAGCCGTTTCACACATCCCTCCACGCATATATCCTTAAGTCCATCTTGATCGCGGCCCACCTCTGGCTTGGTCAGATTCTGGTGATAACACATGCCCCCCTGGTTTTGGAAATGACATTTCCAAAATCATTATGCTTTCCTCTCGTAGGGTCATGTCGTAGCAGAGCAAAACCGTCGCAATACTGTCTATTAACACTTCTTCCACATAACTCGACGATTCTAGCAATCTTTAAGCAATCGGCTCTTTTTTTCTACACAATCGGCTTCTAGTTAACTTAGCCGATAGTCAAAGTCAAACAAACCCCGAAAGAGCCGATGGCGTCGCACCGGCCCCTACCATATAACAAACAAAGGCAAACCTGGTTACCCCTCCAAACGGTCACCTGCAACCTCCGTCTGAGAAAGCAAACTCAGATCCCCAAAATCCGCCACCTACGCAATCTCGCGAGCTTCAGATCTCGACCACAGCGCTCCAAACTCCGCAGCGCACCGAATGGCGGAATCATCCAACGCCGCCACCATGGTCTCTGGCTTGAAGGTAATACTCCACCGCTTCTCCTCCATTAGGGCCAATATAAGGATTGAATAGAGGAACACCTGACTTAATGTTCTACTCCGTCATTGATTTTAGGTCTCCGACATCCTATTGCCGCATCCTTCTCTCCCAAATTCCATGTGTCTTGGCCCCCGTTCTTCTGAGAGCCCTGCTCATCTAATCTCATGTGAAGCTAACAGAATCCCCTTCGTGAATCAGCACCTAGATCTGACTTCGTGGGCCGACTGCCTGCGAGCCTGGCCTAACCCCCCTGAAGGTTGGGTGCCATGGTACAATAGAGTATCCAAAACCCATTACGCCACCTGGGAATCTATAGGGATAGCCGATGCCTTATCATTATCATTGTCTCCCCTTGAGAAGAATGAAAATATTCTGAAAACCATCGGCTACTTCTGGTCTGACGCAATGAACTGCTTCATATTCGGCCATGGCCCGATGACACCAACCCTGCTAGATGTAGCCATGATTACAGGCCTGGACATTGCGTCTCCAAGCCCTTCTGCTTTCAAACTGCCGAAAGTCCCTTTCACTCTTTCTTCTAAAAAGGAGTGTACCAGCTGGGGCGCCTACCTCGATCGCCATATGAAAACCAAAGGCCCTGTGACAGAGCGAGAACACACAGCCTTCCTAAACTTTTGGTTGGAACACTTCATATTCTGCGGCCCATCACTTGCCCCTACCAAGAATTACCTCTCCCTAGCCTATGAACTGGCCAAAGGCACCCATCTCGGCATCGGCAAACTGTTCCTTGGAGAGGTCTATCGATCTCTTCAATTGATGTCTGTCAAGCTGTTTTCTCGAAGACAGTTAAAACGGCGGCCCCTGGTGGTTTATTCAGCTATGGGCGCAGATATACTTTCGGGATCAGATCCCAGACTTCCCACCTCGACCTCCTGCACCTTCCCAGATGTTAACGGGAAGGATATTCGATGCACCAGCTATGGACAAGCCCTGTATGGTCTCCCAGGCAGCAGGCTGATCCCTAAAGAAGCAGCAGGGTGGTTCAAAATCTTCTTCCAAGGTCTGGACAACCCCCTGTTCTTTCCTTATACCGAAACGGAGGAATTTGAAAACCCGGTCTCCTTCCGATTGGATAGTTTTGCCGATGACGATAGCACCCGGCATCTATATTCTATCATGATTCGTCCTTGCTTTCTCCCTGTTGGAATGAGCACTTCAAACCGGATCATCAAACCCGGTTACGAGTGTTATCAACCAGTAGTGGTAGCCCGTCAGCTCGGCCTTGGGCAAGTGCCTCCGCACTTATTCTTACACCATCTGACCGCAAGCCGAGCCGAACTGCCTGACATCCTTACCAGCCATAGGTGCTACACCTTCTTTGATGCTCTGGCCCTCCCAATTCCTCACAACCTCCGTTTCTCCTCCACTACCGATGGCTTCGAGACTTGGTGGTCCATGTGGAAGACTCATGTTTTTAGGAGGGCGCTAGGACCGCAATTGAAACAACTTGACGCCACGCATGTCATCTCCGCCGACCAGGTACTGTTCCTTAAAATATTTCCCGCAACCCTTTAATGGTAACTTGCCTGCGAACTGACTTCACTTCTTGGCAGGAACAAGACGGCCCAGCTCCCCTGCAAGCCGATGGCTCTCCCTTTGAATTCCTCCCTCCTGCCCCAGTGGTCCTCTTCTGTCAGCGTTCACCACCTCTGAAGAAAGTTATAATGGAAGGCCAGCCGATTTCACCGAAATCGGCTCCTAAAAACAAAGCATCCTTGGAGTCATTGCCCCCGAGCCTCGACCCGGCGAGGACGGCGGTGAGGAAGGTGGCTGTCGGAAAACCCTGCCGCGCAGAACTCCTGCCCCAGCGAATTCGCAGGTAAGTTGCACCATATTTCGATCGATCGCACTTGCCTTCCCAACCCTTGTAAGATGGTTGTATTCCTTCTTTCAGACTTCCACCGAAGAGAACTCCAGCGAGGGAGAACAGTCCAGTCCCAGGACCTCCTACCCACGCGGCACGGACAGATCCACTACACAAAGCCAGACGGACTCGCCAATCCCGGCTTCTAGAAAACGGTCGACTCCCGAGCCTGCCGCTCTTCAGTCTTCAGTCCAAACGAGGTCGCGCATAAAGCGCCGATGTGTTCAAAGGGCCCGCACGGGCCCTGAAGCCTCTTCCCCTAGCCAGGAAGTTTCAAAGGTAACCCTCTTGATAGCTCGTGTTCCCTGTTGTCTTGTCACTAACCGGACCACTTTACCAATCCCCTTGTAGATCAATGAGACTTCTAGCGGGGTCGTTGAAGAGGTGCCGATGCCGCCTACTGCCCCTGGTCCCTCCAACTCGCCACGTGTGAAGGACCAGTCGTCTGACCAGCATACTGCGAAGCCGATTGTTACCACCTCGGCTTCCCTTCCTTTCTTGGGAGAGGTACACTTTCCTCTCTCTCTACTTCCTTTATATCTGCCGTATGCCCATACCGTTCTTGCTCTTTTGCCAGGGGTGCGATCCTTCGAGCTTGCTGACATTCGACCCCGACTCCATCGAGCCAGCTGCCCCCAAAATAGGTGAAGAGCCAAATCTTGGTGCAGTCGACGGCCCGCTACAGCGTCTCCGAGTCCTGCTCTCCTCCTCGGTTGATGCTCTGGTTGAGGACCCTGAGACGATCAGGGGCATCCTTGTGGACATCCAGCCTCGTCTCCCAGTGGTGCTGGTAGCTAAACTCTGGCCGACAGTGACTTTGTCAGTTTTCAAGTCAAGGGTGCAATCGGCTCGTCAAAGGATTAATCTCCGCCGCGCCCAACTCCCGTTGAGAGCTGATATTGCAGAAAAATGCCAGCGGCTCAATGAGAAGAAGGCTGCTTTAGACGGAAAAACCGCCACTTCCACTCATAGTGCCAGACTTGAGACCCTACGCAAAGAGCTGGAGGACCTCGAAAGGAGGGCCAGGGAGACCAGACAACTCATCCAAGACGAGGAGTCCATCATTGCTCGCTCCCAAGAGGAAGCGCAAGGCCTCACCGCTGATCTGAAGACCGACCTGGCTGAAATACGTGCCCTCAGCAGCCAGCTGGTGATGGGGAGAGACGAGGACGACGAGGTCGAGATCGCTGAGGTTGATCGAATCCGTACCGATGCTCTCCACGCTCTTAATGCATTTCTTCAGTAGGGCTTTTTAATGAACTGCCACTTGTAAACTTGTTTTCTATTCTCTGTCAAGTCAACTGCCATGTATCAGTTCTGGTCGCATCCGAATTTTTTTTTATATTCGGCTATAAAATCTTCCCGCATATGTCCAACGGCGTCGCGCGCGCTCCCTGATTGGGTGCCCCCCGAGCCGATTCTGCCAGGTGACTGCTGAAATCGGCTCTATGTTTAGCTAAGGTACTGTAGTGCAAACGTCGGCTTTATTAGGACCAACGTGGATTCCTTCCAGCGCCACAGACAACGCATCCCATTGTTCATTAGATCGATGTTGAGCCCGGACCGGAACACGATTTTAGCTGATTCCTAAAATCGGCTCCTACGTTCGTAGGCCCACAAGAGCCTGGAGATGCTATGTTTAGCACGCCGCCTTTTCGAGCTCGTCGGGTAGATTTTCCCTTTGTATTCGCCACGGCGGCATGCGAGCCCCGCCGTGCTGATGCCAAAGGAGAACTCTAGCTTCCCTCCGCAGTGGTTAAAATCTGCCATGTTGATACCAGGATGAGGGTGTGTGTCTCCGTTGCTTGATGCCGCGCAAACATGTCTCCCTACGGAAGCCGACGAGTTTGGTTCCGAGGACCCCCTTGAGCTCGTCAGAGAGCCCCTCGTAAGTGACCGGAGTTTCTTCCGCCATCTCTGATGTGGATGGCGAGGTGGTTGTCGTTGAAGATTGTCCGAACGTCCCACCGGGCGTGCCAGAATGTGTTGACGTCAGAAACCCACCGGCGGGCAGCGACTGGCCAACACCGTAGAGCCGGGAATGACTAGGGCTGCGGCTGGCCCCAGTCCCTCGAGCGACGGCCCGCAAAGCCTCCGGTCGCGCGCCGATGCGGGTCGCAAGGCGTGCCACCTGACCTATACCTGGTCGGAAGGTGTGGATGATGCCTCGCTTAGTTTCTGCAGGCACACACGTACACGTTAAATACGAGCCTCGATCGGCTCTCAGGTTGTCCTGTGAATCGGCTCATGGAGCCGATCCACCCATGATTCGTCCAAGGTGGCCGAACATATGGTGGTCCCGCTTGATCAAGATAAAGCATATGAGATCCACGACGATCTAGGGTTTTCACCGCATAATCGGATCATCCTACTCACGATTGGGCCTCGCGCTCACGCACGGTAAACGTAAGCCAGCCCTAGACAAGGCCTAAAAACCAACACTAGGTTGATCCTCGGAACGTCCTGTCTAGGGGCATACACCCTGCATGCCGCTGGATCCTCCAACCCTTTGTAAGGCCTAACTATTGCAGATATTAAACTAATCCTTGATGAATCAAGGAGCGACCATAACGGATCAGATCTACTAAATAAAGATCAAGCGGGGTGCCGCCCGCACCCATGATGAGGCACAAGGACGGCTAGACGCGCAAGGGTTGCACTACGCGAGCATATTATGCTAAGAACGATGCTAACCCTAACGCGTCTACGATAACTACGTTGCTCGCCATCAAAAAGTACGAGCAACGCATGAACAACTAGGCAGCTTGTGCTGCCTAGATCGCGAGATGCGATCTAGGCAGCATGATGCTTACCGGAAGAACCCTCGAGACGAAGGAGTTGGCGATGCGCCGAGATTGGTTTGTGTTGAACGTTGGTTGTTGTTTATTCCATAAACCCTAGATACATATTTATAGTCCAGGGGACTTTCTAATGTGGCGTGCACCATACCGTGCACGGGTAAAACTCTAACTTCTACGTAACCTACTAATAAAGATACACGGGCTAACAAGCCCAAACTTGGTAAACAAAGCCGTTTCACACATCCCTCCACGCATATATCCTTAAGTCCATCTTGATCGCGGCCCACCTCTGGCTTGGTCAGATTCTGGTGATAACACCTTATTGAAGGAATTGTTTTGGGAGCGAGGACTTTCTTCAGGGTGAAAACCTAAGATCTATGATCGGGTGACGACGGTGTTTGTGCTCTGTTTCCTTCTTGGAGGCGTCGCTTTTGGAGAATCTCCTGGTGGTGCTTAGGCAGCTGTTTCAAGGAATTGATCACTGTAGCGGGATATTTTCTCTCTTTTTTTGTAATTCTTCTCTCTTTTTTGGCTGTGTGCATCCGTAATGCCGCTAGGGTAATACGTTGTTGCAGAGGCTGGGTGTATTTGGTATCTACGCGATATTAATATATGCTCCTTATCGAAAAAAAAGAATAAGAACAATGGAAAAGGCAAGTTTGACGAGAAGAACAAAGCCTCCAACTCAACCAACTTCAAAAGGAAGACTCCTTATAAGAAGAAAGGGAAATGCCATGTTTGTGGCGCTCCTGATTGCCCAGAACGCCATGCAAGTCCGCAAATGTTGTTATTGGCGTTGATACTGAGATGAAGGACGTTGGGTACGGTATTTCCCCTACTGTCCTTTCAGTATGTAATTCTCCTGATTGGTGGATAGACACCGGAGCCAATACACATGTATGTTATGATGTCTCTATGTTTTCTTCTTATCAGGTCGCAAGGACTTCCTCCGTGCTGATGGGAAACGGCTCACGTGCTTCTGTTCGTGGTGTTGGTACGGTGGATCTGAAGTTTACTTCGGGAAAGACCATCCAGCTGAAGAATGTGCAGCACGTTCCTCCATTAATAAGAATCTCGTTAGCGGATCGCTTTTATGTCGAGATGGTTTTAATTTGGTTTTTGAGTCCAATAAAGTTGTAATTTCCAAGTGTGGACAATTTATTGGAAAGGGTTATGTGTGCGGAGGCTTGTTCCGCTTATCTTTGTCAGACTTATGTACTCAAATTGTTAATCATGTTTGCAATGATAGTGAGTCCGATATTTGGCATTCACGACTTTGTCATATTAATTTTGGGTGCATGACGCGGCTAGCGAATATGAATATAATTCCGAAATTTGCTATTGTCAAGAAATCCAAGTGCCAAGTATGTGTACAAGCTAAGCAACCACGTAAGTCTCACAAGACTGCGGAGGCAAGAGACTTGGCACCACTGGAGCTTATACATTCGGATTTTTGTGAAATGAATGGTGAATTGACAAAAGGAGGGAAAAGATACTTCATGACTTAAATCGATGACTCTACTCGATATTGTTATGTGTACCTCCTGAAATCTAAAGATGAAGCTCTTAATTACTTCAAAATCTTTAAAGCTGAAGCAGAAAACCAACTTGATCGAAAGATCAAGCGGCTAAGGTCTGATCGTGGTGGAGAGTATTTTTCCAACGAGTTTGATTCCTTTTGTGCGGAACATGGTATTATCCATGAGAGGACGCCTCCCTACTCACCTCAGTCAAATGGGGTGGCCGAAAGAAAGAACCGTACTCTAACTGATTTGGTTAACGCCATGTTAGATACATCGGGTCTATCCAAGGCATGGTGGGGGGAGGCGATATTGACTGCATGTCATGTCCTAAACCGTGTCCCCACAAAGAACAAAACCATTACTCCTTTTGAGGAATGGGAAAGGAAAAGGTTGAAACTCTCTTACCTACGAACTTGGGGTTGTATGACGAAAGTAAATGTGCCGATACCCAAGAAGCGCAAGCTTGGACCAAAAACCGTGGATTGTGTTCTTCTGGGATATGCATTTCATAGCATTGGCTACAGATTTTTGATAGTAAAATCTGAGGTATCCGACATGCATGTTGGTACAATTATGGAGTCGAATGATGCGACTTTCTTTGAGGACATCTTTCCTATGAAAGAAACCTCTAGCTCATCAATTTAGGAGATGCCCAGTTCATCTACTCAGGAATCATTTCCTGAACCTACCATGGCTATGGAACACTTTGAAAATCCTGTGGAGGATGACAATGAAGCTCCCAAAAGGAGCAAGAGACAGAGGACTGCAAAGTCCTTTGGACATGATTTCATTGTGTACCTCGTGGACGACACTCCCACTTCTATTTCAGAAGCTTATGCATCTCAGGATGCTGACTACTGGAAGGAAGCTTTCTGTAGCGAGATGGATTCCATCTTAGCTAATGGAACTTGGGAGGTTACTGATCGTCCTTATGGGTGCAAACCTGTAGGATGCAAGTGGGTGTTCAAGAAAAAGCTTAGGCCCGATGGTACTATTGAAAAGTACAAGGCACGTCTTGTGGCCAAGGGTTATACCCAGAAAGAAGGTGAAGATTTCTTTGATACATACTCACCTGTTGCCAGATTGACCACCATTCGAGTGCTACTATCCTTGGCTGCCTCACATGGTCTTCTCGTTCATCAAATGGATGTTAAGACTGCTTTCCTAAATGAAGAGCTTGAAGAGGAAATTTATATGGAGCAGCCTGATGGATTTGTAGTAGATGGTCAAGAAGGAAAGGTGTGTAAGTTACTGAAGTCTTTGTATGGGCTTAAGCAAGCGCCTAAGCAGTGGCATGAGAAGTTTGAAAGAACTTTAACCACTGAAGGCTTTGTTGTAAACGATGCTGACAAATGTGTATACTATCGCCATGGTGGGGGCGAGGGAGTTATTCTTTGTCTCTATGTCGATGACATATTGATATTTGGGACCAGCCTTAATGTGATTAAGGAGGTCAAGGAGTTCCTATCTCGTTGTTTTGAGATGAAGGGAGTAGCTGATGTGATCTTAAACATCAAGTTGCTTAAGGATGACGATGGTAGGATTACATTGCTTCAGTCCCACTATGTGGAAAAGATCCTGAGTCGCTTCGGGTATAGCGACTGTAAATCTTCTCCAACGCCTTATGATCCTAGTGTGATTATTCGTAAGAATAAAAGAATTGCTAGAGATCAATTACGATATTCGCAGATTATTGGCTCGCTTATGTATTTAGCCAGCGCCACAAGGCCTGACATCTCCTTTGATGTAAGTAAACTCAACCGTTTTGTGTCTAGACCTGGAGATGTTCATTGGCATGCTCTTGAGAGAGTTTTGCGCTATTTGAAAGGCACTGCGAGTTATGGCATTCACTATACTGGGTATCCAAGGGTACTTGAGGGTTATAGTGATGCAAATTGGATATCTGATGCTGATGAGACTAAGGCCACAAGTGGTTATTTGTTTACACTTGGAGGTGGCGCTGTTTCCTGGAAGTCTTGCAAGCAGACCATCATTACGAGGTCAACTATGGAAGCAGAACTCACAGCATTAGACACAGCCACTGTTGAAGCAGAGTGGCTTCGTGAGCTCTTGATGGACTTACCTGTGGTTGAGAAACCAATACCCGCTATTCCTATGAACTGTGATAATCAAACTGTGATCGTCAAAGTAAACAGTTCTAAGGATAATATGAAGTCATCAAGGCATGTGAAGAGGAGACTGAAAACTGTCAGGAAAATGAGAAACTCCGGAGTTATAGCGTTGGATTATATCCATACGTCTAGAAACCTGGCAGACCCCTTCACAAAGGGACTATCACGAAATGTGATAGAAAATGCATCGAGGGAGATGGGTATGAGACCCACACTATGAGCTGCCCACGGTGGTAACCCACTCTATGTGATCGGAGATCCCGTGAATTAGAGCTGGGAGACAAGCTGTTGGTCAGTTGGGAGGAGAGTATATATCCCTATAGCAATTTACCACTCCGTAAGATGCAATACTCTCCTAATCTGCATGGCAGGTTGATAATTATCTTAATGTGTTCTAAGTGCCTTATTTTAGCAGAGATGTTGTCCTGCAGAACATCTTTTGAAGAACACACCTATATGAGTCCGATTGTTAAACGTCGCAATCTATGAGAGTTGGGTGCTCTCTAGTAAACTCATGAAAGGCCCTGGAGTATGACGTATAAGCTCCAAACCGCGAGGAAGCCTCGCGGCAGCCTAGTATCGGTCTAGGCTTTGTATGAAGCTAGTGCGCAGAAAACTTGTAGTTCAAGGCATAGTCCACTATCCAAGTTGCAATCTAGTGTAATTTGAAGCTTTAAGTGGAAGTTCAACTTAACAGTCTCCACGACATACCGGTATATAAAACAATGTTCTGGAAACTTTTTTGATGAGATGTGCCAATGAGAGTTTGTGGGGGATTGCTGGAATTTGTGGGCATTTGGCCTTTGGCCCATTATCAAATTCTGAAACTCACATGGCCCATATCATAAATCAGTGGCAGCACTAGTGGGGGCTAAAGTTTAGTCCCACATTGCTACTTGGGAGAGAGTTGGAGTGGTATATAAGGTGGGATGTTCTAGTCCTAGTAAGTGAGTGAGAAGAGAGAGCCCTCGCGCACTCCTCCTCCGCCGCCTCGCCTCGTCACGACACGACACGTCACGACGCGCCGCGCCGCGGGTTGCGGGAATCTCACCGAGCCGAGCTTATATTTTTGCTGTTTGGGAAATTGATTGTGTAATCATTTTTGAGTCATTAACGGACGCGTTACTCAGCCGTTTTGCTTTCCGGTTTTTCTGGATCGTGGCTGTGCCGACTCGGACGTGGGCTGCGCCCCACGACCTTCCCGAACCGCACTATATAAGCGCGGACGAGAACCCTAGCCTGCACGTACCACATATGCGACTGTTTCCAGTTCATTGCGCCGCCGCTTCGTTTTCCTCATCCCGTCCGTCGTGCACCGACTGCCGGGACACTAGACCTCCGGAATCCTGCCTCTCGTGAACCTGTACGGGTGAGGGGCAATCAGGTTTTTGGGGAGCGCTCCGGCGCGACTACTGGCAGCACGACGTCGTCTTCGGACGACGAGTTTCTTCACACCGACAACTTCTTCCCGGACCTCAGCGACTTCTTCGACAACCTCAACATGGGCGACAACGACGCTGCTGCGAAGTATGTGATCTTGTCGTTTCTCTTTCAGTTTCTGTTAGAGCTTCTTGTTCTAGTTTCTGTGGTAGATGCGATCGGTTTGTCTTGTTTAGATGTGATCTGTTCATCTACCTTACTAGTCTGCACGATTAGTTTACTTATTGTTTTCATAGTCATGATTTATCAATTACTCGTACGGATTATTTCATATGGATATTTGCTTATATTTTCAACAGTTTTTGCATAGCTTTAGCCCCTCCTGTTGTACATACATATAACCTGTACAAATGAGCAGTTTCAGCTTTATTAAAAACCATATCATTTCTATAGTTCCACAAAGCCCAAATTAAAGCATATGTGTCTATATGTATACACAATTTAGCTTTTTTAACTCCATTGAGCCACTTACCGAACATATTAGTAACATTGGCACGTGGAGGATTACTAAAAGTAAAATTAACCACTCTTCAACTTAGACGAGCAAAGGGACACACGAAAATGAGATGGTTAATAGAGTCCTCGGAGTCATGGAAAGCATATTTCTTACAACCATTGCAATTCCGCTTAGCATATTATCTTTTGTGGGTATAACTTTCTGATGAAGGAACCACACAAAAATCTTAATCTTTAAAGATACTTTCATTGTCTAGATGTATTTTTACAATTCATCATATCAGCGTACATAGATTTCACTGTGAAAGATTCCAAAGTTGTAAGAGTCCATATGAATCGATCTTCCTCGGTTGTTATATTCACCCTCATTAACCTTTGCACTAATTGTAACCGAGTTTTCCATCTATTTTCATTTGAAACTCTTCTAAATTCGATATTTAGATGAGCCACCGTAAAGACATAGGCAACTAAAAGGTTTTTCATTGCAAACTATTATAGAGAGGTGGGTATTGATTTGCTAAGGTTGTGTCCTCTAACCAGATATCCTCCCAAATAAACGAGTCCTTTCGCTATTACCTACGGGGAAGGAAGCTCTATTAAAACATGCATCTTTCACTACTGTTAGCCCTTTCTAGAATTCAGAAATCAAGTTGATTTAGATGTCACTTGTGACAAGGTCTTACATTTAAGATATTTGTTATGCAACACCTCCTCTCTTGCCACACCTTTCTCGCTTAAAAGATTATATAACCACTTACTGAGAAAACATTTATTTTTTATGTTGAGGACTTCAACCCAGAGGCCACCTTCACTTTGCTAGAAATAACGAGACCGATAAAAATCTAATTTTTACCCAACCCCTATAGGTATCTCCCGAAGAAATAACATGAACACCAATAAACTAGTTAGAATAGTGTTTATAAGCACAAATTTATCGGAAAGTGTCTTTGGCTCCTGGACACTAGTGCTCCTGCTGTTTAATTTGTTTTAAAAAAATATATATATAAGCTTCAAAAAAATCTAAAAGTAAATGTGGACATAGTAAATCACGTAACCTACAAGCGTATAAAATTTCAATGCGAAATTCTTTATATTGTAGGCTACACAAAAAAGACAAAATCTGTTAAAATTTGGAGATTTGAAATATGCATACACACATCCACATTTTTCATTTTTGTGTTTCCCAGAATCCAAAATATTTAAAATTGAATTTTTGGAGGTTTGTGGAATAAATCATTGGCTACAACATAATTTTTTAAAATTATTTTGGGACTCATAAATATGATATTTTAATTTTTGAAAGCAGTGGGAGAACTGGTGCCCAGGTGCCAAAAATCTCTGTCCCAAGTTTATCGGCGTATGATAATAACATGCTTTGCTAGCAACCCCACTTCTTCTCAAAGCCAGTCTCCACTAGGTTTCATTCTTTATTTAATATAGTTTGCAGACCATTTGGTATGAACGCGCTTTGAGTAGGTCTGATCCCCGTTATTCTAATTGTTGTAGTTTTATGAATATCTTAAAACTCACATTTGAAAAGCAAATAGCGTGGTACTGCTAGATTTGGACCGCATCCTCTTTGTTAGGAAGCAAAGTAATAACTATAAAATTTAATATATACATAAGTAACTATCGATTTGGCAACTGTATAACTAAATCCATCAGCTTTTTCTTGATGATTTTCTAGAACATTTGCTAAAACTTAGCGAAAAACCCATCAAGTCCCAGATGTTCATTACGTTTCATTCTGGAAATAGCCTCAACAACTTCCTCTTCGGTGAAGCCAGCTATGAGGATGTTGTTCTCTTCCGAAGGCAAGTGAGTAAAATTATTGTCGTAAGGATATGTGGTGCTCAAATGGTGGTCTCTGTCTACGGCACCAAAGCTGGCGGTTTTCACTTACTGGGATAAGGAGGGGAGGGTAGCTAGGACAGTGACGGCACCGTGACCGCCGTTTTGATTCGTTGAAAAATATGTTAAACGGCGTTTTCAAGGTTTTATTGGCATGTAACCTTTCCTGTTTGCTTCCCCGTTACACTCACTCAATTCGCAAAAAAAAAATCGCCTGGATGAATGGGCGTGAGATGGGTAGATGCACCAACGCAGACGGCGATGTGAGATGTGCTAGTAACCGCGTACAAGCGGTTGTGTTTGGCAGCCAACTTGTGGGCGTACGCATCGTTGGCGACAAAACTTACCCAACCTTTTGTTGCTATATTGCACTTCTTGAAGACACAGTATCTGTGTACATATAAAAAAAAAAGTATCTGTGTAAGTTAGCCATAGTTATCACGAGGCTAGTCACCCACAAATGAAAAGATCTCTGGGCGAGCGGAGCAGGCATGCCTTCCCTGCGCGTGCGACGAGGCGGCCGAATCGACTCAACAAGTTGCAATAGTGGATGGGTTGATCGAATCTCTTGTAAGTACAAGGGAGAATTGTGGATGATCGAGCAAGGTAGTCAAGCCCACTTGGAAGAGCTAGCTAGAGAGCGAGTCAAACAAAGACGGGGCACTGTGCAGCCAAGTCCTCGGCGTGCCGGCGCCAGTGGCAGCGCGCGAGTACAGCAGGCGCGCAGTACTAGTATATTCGGGAGGAGCGGAATTCAGCTGACCGTTGCCGCCGGGCAGGGCAGGATCCAGTGGTGGATGCATCCACAGGTGTATATGATGCCTCCACGGGGCTCTCACATACGTTTGGATTTTTGGCCGTCCGATCGAGCTGACGTGGCGCGAACTCGGCCGGCCGTTCCGTCCATGGCGCGAGGCCCTTGCGCGGACCCGCATTTTATCCATGGGTCGCTAAAAAGCCCGCCCGGCCCGGCGTCTCGCAACCCTAGAGCACCAAATCGCCTCACACGACTCCTCCTCTCCAATCCCCTTGCTTTCTTCTCCTACCACCTATGGCGGCGCCGCTCCGCCTCCCTGGCCGCCCAACATTCTCCTTCTCCCACTCCCCAATGCCCTCCATCTCCCTGTAGAACGGCGATTTATGCGCTCGCTGGACGTCTCCATGGCGTGCTACAGCGCGGCGAGCCGGAAGTGCCGCGGGCGGTGCTCCCACCTCCAGTGCCTTGATGCGGTTGCAGGGGCACGACATGGGCGCCCCATCTCCTGGTCGAGCTCCCATGGCTGGGAGGAATTGCAGGCCTCCGCCCGCACCACAACCTCACGCAGTCGCCATCTCCAGGGAGAGGGGCAGGTGGCCGTTGTGCTCCGTATCTTCCTCATGCGTTCAGGTAATACCTATGTCCGCCACCCTCCTTAGCCCGATCTCATGTCCTCCCTGTAGCCAAAATCGTGCCGCCTGAAAGGACACGGATGTCGCCTAGAGGGGTGAATAGGCGATTTAAAACTTTTACGAGATGGGCTTAACAAATGCGGAATAAAACTAGCGTTTACTTTGTCAAGCCCAAAGCCTATATACTATTGTTCACCTATGTGCACCAACAACTTATTCTAAGCAAAGGTTCACCTATGTGCACCAACAACTTATGCTAAGCAATACAAGCAAGTATGTGATAGCAAGATATATATAACTTCAAGCACGATGGCTATCACAAGGTAAAGTGCATAAGTAAAGAGCTCGGGTATAGAGATAACCGAGGCACGCGGGAGACGATGATTTATCCCGGAGTTCACACTCTTGCGAGTGCTAATCTCCGGTGGAGAGGTGCGGTTGCTTAGTGCTCCCGAACGCCACAAGAGGCTCACCTTGAGGTGTGGTTGCTCGATGCACACCAACGCCACAAAAGCCTCACCCCAAGATGCGGTACTCACACCACACACCGAACGCCACGAAGGCGCCTCACCTAAATCTCCGGTGACCCTCGCCACAAAGGCCTAGGTCACGGTTCCACTAAGGGATTTCCTTCGAGGCGGAAACCGGGCCTTACACAAAGATTGGGGCACACATCCACAACTTAATTGGAGGCTCCCAACAAACCGCCACAAAGGCCTAGAATCCGTCTAGGGTTCCAAGAACCCAAGAGTAACAACTTTCTTGCTTTCACCTCCACGAATCACCGTGGAGAACTCAAACCGATGCACCAAATGCAATGGCAAGAACACCACAAAGATGCTCAAGTCCTTCTCTCTCAAATTCCAACAAAGCTACAAAAGCTATTGGGGGAATAAGAGAGGAAGAACAAAGGAATTCACAAAGAACACCAAGATCAAGATCTAGAGAGTTCCACTCACAAAGAGATGGATTTGATTGGTAGAAAAGTAGATCTAGATCTCCTCTCTTTTCCCTCAAATGGGGGCAAGAATCATGGAGGGATTGAGAGATAGAGCAAGCTTCTCTAGTTCAACAATGGAGGAGAGAGAGAGTGAGAGAAGCCACAGCCCAAGGAGGAAGAAGGGGGTATTTATACCCCCAAGAAAATCGAGCCGTTGGGCAAAACCAGGGCCGATATTCCGGCCCAAGTTGGGGCCGGATCCCCCGGATAATCCGGCCTCAGGGACAAAACCTGGTAAAAATCTGGCCAAATGTCCGCCCCTATCCAGAGCTGCTTTTCTTCTAGTCCTTAGCCGATTTCGAGGGGCCCGGATATTTTGGGATAATCCGGCCCGGATAATCCGGCCCGGATATTTTGGAAATATCCAGCCCGGAAAATCCGGCCAAGCAAACTGCAGAAACACCAAAACTAAAACGGGCATAACTTTAGCATCCGGACTCCGATTTTGATGATCTTGGGCTTGTTTTGAAGCTAGGGACAAGCTCTACAAGATCATGCAGGAAACCATCATAGTACAACAAGGGAAGATAGAAACAAATGATGAAAGTTTTGACCTATCTAAAAAAGACATACCGGTAAAACCTCCAATCTCGAAAATGCAACAAGTTGCCCGTGCAAAAACCATTCTTGATGAACTACAGCTTGTCATGAGAATAAGCACAAGCTCTAAATCATCACATGTATAAGATCCAAATAATAAAAAGAAAGATGATGAACCAAACTCGAAAACGCAACAAGTGATCTATGCGTTTTCGATGAACTAGAGCTTGTCATGAGAATAAGCACAAGCTCTAAAACATCACATGGATAAGGTCCAAATAACAACCAAGAAAGATGATGCAAGGATGCAAAGGTTTGAGCTCTCTCCGAACGATACGATCGAGTTACTCACTCGAGAGCCCTCTTGATAGT
Organism: Lolium multiflorum; assembly: GCA_030979885.1. Taxonomy (NCBI): domain Eukaryota; kingdom Viridiplantae; phylum Streptophyta; class Magnoliopsida; order Poales; family Poaceae; genus Lolium; species Lolium multiflorum. The sequence continues at coordinate 340,942,589 of CM061748.1, forward strand.
ACGGCAACTAAACTATAAACCGGTCTCCAACTACACTATGAGACCGGTGAGAAAGAAACCCTATCAAGAGCAAACCTTATACTTGCGCATTCCACTTGAGCTTGATGACGACGATCTTGACCTCAAAAAGATGGAACGCCTTTCTTGCTTGTGTTTGCTTGACGAAGTCTTGTGGATTGCTCCCCCATAATCCACCATGGGAGAGCTACTTCTTCGGCGCATCTTCACATAACCATGACCACCATGTGGATTGCTCCCCCATAATCCACCATGGGAGAGCTTCTTCTTCGGCGCATCTTCACATATCCATGATCACCATATGGATGGCAAGACTCAAGCAAAGAACCTCTTCGAGATGGCTCATCTTGAACTTGCACTTCATTTCTTCATTCTTCATCATGTTGATGTCTTGAAGTAACTCTAGGGCTCACTTCATCTTCATCTTCAAGACATACTTGACACTTGATATCCTTCATCAAATTCTTCTTATTGCAACCTTGAAGCCAACAAATGGTTCAAGAATTTCCTATGGACAACTCCTACAAATATAACTCAATGCAAACATTAGTCCATAGGGATTGTCATTAATTACCAAAACCACACATGGGGGCTCCATGCACTTTCAATCTCCCCATTTTGGTAATTGATGACAATCTCTTTGAGAGGGTTTATATAAGGAATTTAAGTAACAAATAAGTTGAATATATAGAGCAAACTCCCCCATAATATATGCATGTGTGAATGATCTTGACTTTCATTGCATATAATGGCATTCAAAGCCTAGTGGAGTTTTCTCTAAATATTCAACTATGCAAAGCAACAAGATGCAATGCAATAAAGGCACATGCTTAAGCACAAAGCAAAGACACAACCAAATTCCCTTAAACCCTCCAAACTTCTCCCCCATTGGCACCAATTGCCGAAATGGGTGAAAAATTTAGAAGGCCAAAATAGTGAGAGTTCCTCCATAGCGTGTGCATTTCTCATAATTTGAGTGGAATCAAATGCACATATCCAATGACGAATATTCGGAAGGAATCACACTATAGATAGGATCAAAGATTGCAAAAAGATAACAAAGTCAAGAAGCTTCAACAAATGAAGTAGGCAACCAAATGAACCACAAGGAAGATACCAAAATAAAGATAGATATTATGATAAGATCAAGAAGATTGCTCTAAATAATATGAGGAAGCTCCCCAAGGTTTGTGCACAAAACTAGACAATTTGCATTGGAGTATAAGGTGCACAAACATGGAATCATCACTCCCATAATATCATATAGAACACAAATTTGCAATAGATCATAGTTAGAAAATTAAGCTTAACACTTGCAACAAACAAATGGTTGAGCAACAATTAAGAGGCACCATAATAAAAGGCTCAACCAAGAGGATATGTGAAAGACATGATAAAGCATATTATAAGACTATTACAAGGATGAGCAAAAAGCATCATCATAGTCTTCAATGAATTATATTGCTTAGCATGACCAATCAACGCGCAACAAATAAATAAGATATCAAATGGAGATGTATCATATCTTATGTGTATAAGTTTCTGTAAGTGAGCAATATCACAAAGATATTTATCCACAAAGAAATATCCACACACAAAATAGATACACAAGAAATATAGCATGATATCCAAGACGAAGTCATGCAATATACCAATAAGAATTTTTTCTTAATAGCATGGCCAAAGGCTCAATTTTATCTTATGGTACATTCATGAACTTCAACCACAAACATCTAAAGTACATCACAAATATCAACAAGGGATAGAAGATAGTTGGGATGCATTTAGAAAGGCAACAAGTATCACAAACGAGGATACTAAAAGAAATAACTCAATTTGCACTTTCATCGATATTGCACATGTGAGAGGCTTGAGGAATTGATATGCAATAAAATTGCTAGATAGGCATAGATGGGATGGGTGAATCATGAGCATGATTTTATATACTTCCCAACATATGTACTCATCTCAAATTACTCACATTCGCAATAAAGAGGTTTCGTTAAGACTTTTGCAAGAAGCACAATATTTGCAAATCAAGAGATTCATGCCAAGATGCAACCACATGGTTGGATGCTAGAAAAATATGCATGAGAAGATACTTGTTACCGAGATAGCATTGGTGAGGATGTAGTAGATATGTGTTCGTTGACCATCCTAGCTTGCCTCAAGTTACCATTGAGTCACCACTTCTCCCCAAGAGTGAGACAAGCATCCAATGCATATCCATTGTACCTAACACAAAGGTAAGTACAAAAAAGTCCCCAAACTAATTGGGTCCAAAGTAGTTAGACACACTACAACATATAGGACAAACTCCACAATACTATGTGCATATAGATATGAAATTGAATTTCATGCACATCTTAGCCATATTAGGATTTGATGGAGTTTACCCTATATATTGGATTAAAGAAAGTGACACATGCCATAAGATATACATATATTAAATGTGCATGCACAATACTTTGAAGAACCAAAGGAAAATACAATTTGGACAAAACACCAAATAAATCAAGAGACAAGGTTGCCCAAATTATATCAAAGAATCAAATCAACACAAGATTGACTCCAAAGACTTATCTCATTATAAGAAGCTAATTAAGCCTAAGAACAAGGAATGAGATAACCAACTCCCAAGAGAGCAAGGTTCCAACAAATAAACCAAACCCTCGACACTTCTTATGATGGCACAAAGTACCAAAAAAAGAAAATTTTATATCTCCCAAAACCAAAAAATTTATAATGATCAAGAGATGTTAAACATTCTAACAAATACTCCCTCCGTTCCTTTATATAGTGCCTATAGATTTTTGGCATTTGTTTCACAATATAAGGCTGTAGCTTGGCATTTTTCAAATAACCCCCTCCACCGGTCAACTCCCACACGACATGCATGAAAAAAATCCATACATAATAGGAAACAATTAATTGAGATTCCTAATGCATGGCTCCAAGGATTGTTTAAATTTAGGAAGCAATATTTTTCTTTCCTTAATTAAACCTGGCTGCACATATATGGAGAGTCAACCAGATAGATTTGTCGGATTTGTTATGGTAAGTTAGGAAGTTGTCGATTTCCCTAATTTTAGTCTGATCTCAAATCTTTCAGCCGGGGGTTCTTGTGTAAAAAATACTCTTGCGTTAATTTCCGTGCCAAAAAACTATAAGCACTATAGAATGGAACGGAGGGAGTATATAAGAGCTCCCCCAAGATTAGTGCATTATCTAGGATTTTTTATATGAATACAAAATGCACAAAACTAGGATCATCACGCTACCTATATCTTCTAACGATGCTAAGAAAGTTTGAATAGACAACTTAGATCCATAAGATGCAAGGAAGACACATGGGAGTCAAAGCACAACAAATTTATGGCAATAAATAAGGCAATATAAATACAAGAGCCAATGTAGATATGATCAATAAATATCTACCTCATAATTGATTACCGATTATCCTAGGACAAGAGGTATTAGGAAATATTTCCCGGTGGTAGTTTGTAAGTATAGATAAGATCATATTTACAACGAACAAAGCATATGGTAAAAGATAAGAGTTAACCATCATGCAAAGATAGTTTCTTCATAGCTTCATTTAGTCATACCAACATGCAAGGCAATTAATAGTATTCATACCAACATGCAAAGCAATTAATAGTATTCATACCAACATGAAAAGCACTTAATAGTATTCATACCAACATGCAAAGAAATTAATAGTATTCATACCAACATGCAAAGCAATTAATAGTATGACTTGAAGCATATGGTTTTCCAAGAATGTATTGAGGGACACATTGTGAAAAACCATGCCAAGAAAAACTTTCACAAATAAGATCCACAAAGATATTAGCAATGAAGCCATTTAAGCAGATTGGACCTTGTTTGAGAAAACATGTCACATATGAGAGATAATTTACAATATCAATTCTATGTGACACAACCTCAAATGTTCACATTTCCTAGCCTTGTAATATGCACAAAGCTTATTACTCCCCCATAATGTGATAAGGAATTTATTTTCACAAGAGGAATATAAGATCCAACTAGAGATATTAATGGACATTAGAATTTGAATTTCTCATGAAGATGACATACCACATAGAGACTACATAATCTTGCAATATCAATTCTAAGTGATATTCCTCATGCACACACATTGTTAGGATTGTGAAATTCCTAAAGTCATATCACTCCCCCAAAATGTTATAGTCCATTAATCTCTCATAAGAGCCATATAAGATACAACAAGATGCAAAGAGGCTCCAACACAAGCACAAATACATGGTGTGCAACCTAACATTCATAGACTTGATTTCTCAAGAAAAACAAGTAGGATGCACAACATATACAAACACATGCTAGGAACAAAACTAACACATGCAAAGGGGCGAGTAAGTTTCAATATAAATGAGTTGAGCACATGTTACCGCAAGGAGGAACATTGGGTATATGATAGAAGTAAGATAACCAAAAGACTTGGCTTGAGATAATATAAATGATGAAGATCCCTTAATTCTTCATGATGTAGCCAAGTCTCCAATGCCCTCCAACAAGCACCTATTGATCAAATTTTGGATTGTTGGTCCCCAACTAAGTTGGGTCCTAAGAGGTTAGTCACAATAGGCTTGGCAACCCAAATGGTTCTTTTCTTGACACCACTTTGAGCACCAACATATTTGGCAAACACATTGCCACCCTCATCCTTACGAAGAGAATAAACATCATCAATGGTGATAGAGTTGGATGGGGTACCAATAGTGCAAAAGGAGGAGATGTGGCCCTTCTCGCGGCATATGTAGCAAGTTCTTTTCTTCTCCTTCTTCTCCCTAGATTTCTCCACAATGGGAGCATTGGCTTGATTCTTCTTGGGAAGTGACATTTCTTCAACTTGAGGTTGAATATTAGTTTGAGCTTGAGGCCGCTTCCCTTTTTGCTTCTTCTTCAAAGGGCAAGATCTAACATGGTGCCCTTCAATATTGCACTTGAAGCAAACAATCTTGGCCAGGTCTTTGACTTGTACTTGGCCCTTCTTCTTGTTGTTGTTCTTGGACTTGTTCTTGTTGTTGGATTTGAATCCAAGTCCACTCTTGTCATTGGGGGATTGTTGCATACTCAACATCGTGTCAAGTTTGCATTTCCCTTCATGACTCTTTACCAAGTCATTCTTCAAAGAAGTGACTTGGGCCTTGAGCTCTTTGATTTCCTCTACATGGTTAGTAACAACACAAGTACTAGAGGAAGTAGAATCTTCATTGTTAGAGCAACAAGGCAAGGAAGATAATTCATCACAAGATTTAGCAATATTATGAGTGGATGAATTACTAGGACTAGCACATGGTAATATAGCATTTTGAGTAGTAGTGCTAGTATCCACATGAGGCTCACAAGGTGTTTCCTTTGATATGATAGCCTCATGAGCTAACTTTAGCCTATCATGAGAGGCTAGAAGATCCTCATGGGAGCTAGAAAGCTTTCCATGATTTTCTTCCAATTTCCCATAATTGCTAGTTAGCAAATCAAGTTGAGCCCTTAGCTCAACATTCTCCTTCAAGGTAGATGCTTCACAAGAAGTAGAGTTAGTAGCACAAGCATCATTATCAATAGCAATAGGAGAAGGAAAGTTGGCATGCACTTTTAGATAAGAAGCTTTAAGTTGCTCATGCGACTCGGTGAGTTTGGTGAGCGCACTCTCAATGACCCTTGAGCCCTTTTTGAGTTGCTCAAAATCCTCAAGGAGTTTAGCATTAACAAACACAAGCTTATCATTTTTTAGCTTTAGTTCATTTGCCATCTCAAGAGCTCTATCATGGTTTTCCTTTTCTCTAGACAATTCTAGAGCAAAGGTCTCCTCAAGAGCTTCCTTGATGGTTTGTTCTTCTTCAAGTTCATTCTTTAATGATGCTACATCATCGGCATACTCTCGTTCAAGAGCACCCTTTTTATCAATGGTGTTCACATGCATCCAAAAGTTTTTGGCTCTCAATAGCGGTAGTCAAGATTTCAAAGAAGTGAGTGCTAGCAATTTTATCTTTGCAAATAACCTTGAATACGCTCTTACCCTTATCGCGTAGAGAGACAACCCAATCCTCTTCTTCATATTCATCCTCATCCTTATCACCACGAGACATATTAGGTTCCATGGTAGGAGGTACCGTGGAACCCTTGGCCATAAGGCATATATGAGGACCGTGAGATAAAGAGGAGGAGTTACTTGAGGCTCTTGTCTTGACCAATAGAATCTTTGGTTTCCTCTACATTGTTAGACACACAACAACTAGAGGAAATAGAAGCATTTTTATCATGGCCACAAGACAATGCAAGCATATCATCATTAGATTTATTCAAGCAACTTACACATGATATGCAAAGACTACCAACACAAGCATGTAAATCATTTCTAGTGCTAGATGTGTTTGAGTCCGTAGATGAAGCATTACAATGAGATAGAGATGAAGAATCATCAATAGTAAGCTCAATATCAACATTGCAATTTTCATCACCACTCACCATATCATTACCTTGTGTCTTACCACACTTGGGTGAAGTGGAAGAAGATGAGACCTCATCACGGCCGGAAGTGGAAGCAATACAATCATCCTTAATAATATTGGACACATCATATTTATCTTGAATCTTTGTCCATAACTCATGAGCGCTCCAAAAAGGCAAGTATGGAAAGAGACCTACATCTCTCAAAGCATTCATAAGAACATAAGAAGCTTGAGAATTGAGATATAAATTTTTCTCATCCTCTAACGATAGATTTTGTGAATCCATAGGAGGAGAAAAACCTATATCTACAATTTTCTCCATATGAGGGTCAATGTCCCGAAAATGACTAAGCATGCAAATTTTCTACACATCATAATTTGTGCCATCTAATATAAGAGTGTTATCGTGCACTAATCCTCTAGCCGACATCTTTACTCTCAAGGCGGTGAAGCCTAAGAATGAGAGACCTTGCTCTGATACCAATTGAAAGGACACGGATGTCTCCTAGAGGGGGGGGGGGGTGAATAGGCGATTTAAAACTTCTACGAGATGGGCTTAACAAATGTGGAATAAAACTAGCGTTTACTTTGTCAAGCCCAAAGCCTATATACTATTGTTCACCTATGTGCACCTACAACTTATTCTAAGCAAAGGTTCACCTATGTGCACCAACAACTTATGCTAAGCAATACAAGCAAGTATGTGATAGCAAGATATATATAACTTCAAGCACGATGGCTATCACAAGGTAAAGTGCATAAGTAAAGAGCTCGGGTATAGAGATAACCGAGGCACGCGGGAGACGATGATTTATCCCGGAGTTCACACTCTTGCGAGTGCTAATCTCCGGTGGAGAGGTGCGGTTGCTTAGTGCTCCCGAACGCCACAAGAGGCTCACCTTGAGGTGTGGTTGCTCGATGCACACCAACGCCACAAAGGCCTCACCCCAAGATGCGGTACTCACACCACACACCGAACGCCATGAAGGCGCCTCACCTAAATCTCCGGTGACCCTCGCCACAAAGGCCTAGGTCACGGTTCCACTAAGGGATTTCCTTCGAGGCGGAAACCGGGCCTTACACAAAGATTGGGGCACACATCCACAACTTAATTGGAGGCTCCCAACAAACCGCCACAAAGGCCTAGAATCCGTCTAGGGTTCCAAGAACCCAAGAGTAACAACTTTCTTGCTTTCACCTCCACGAATCACCGTGGAGAACTCAAACCGATGCACCAAATGCAATGGCAAGAACACCACAAAGATGCTCAAGTCCTTCTCTCTCAAATTCCAACAAAGCTACAAAAGCTATTGGGGGAATAAGAGAGGAAGAGCAAAGGAATTCACAAAGAACACCAAGATCAAGATCTAGAGAGTTCCACTCACAAAGAGATGGATTTGATTGGTAGAAAAGTAGATCTAGATCTCCTCTCTCTTTTCCCTCAAATGGGGGCAAGAATCATGGAGGGATTGAGAGATAGAGCAAGCTTCTCTAGTTCAACAATGGAGGAGAGAGAGAGAAGCCACAGCCCAAGGAGGAAGAAGGGGGTATTTATACCCCCCAAGAAAATCGAGCCGTTGGGCAAAACCAGCGATATTCCGGCCCAAGTTGGGGCGGATAATCCGCCCCGGATAATCCGGCCTCAGGGACAAAACCTGGTAAAAATCCGGCCAAATGTCCGCCCCTATCCAGAGCTGCTTTTCTTCTGGTCCTTAGCCGATTTCGAGGGCCGGATATTTTGGAAATATCCGGCCCGGATATTTTGGAAATATCCGGCCCGGAAAATCCGGCCAAGCAAACTGCAGAAACACCAAAACTAAAACGGGCATAACTTTAGCATCCGGACTCCGATTTTGATGATCTTGGGCTTGTTTTGAAGCTAGGGACAAGCTCTACAAGATCATGCAGGAAACCATCATAGTCCAACAAGGGAGGATAGAAAAAATGATGAAAGGTTTGACCTATCTAAAAAAGACATACCGGTAAAACCTCCAATCTCGAAAATGCAACAAGTTGCCCGTGCAAAAACCATTCTTGATGAACTAGAGCTTATCATGAGAATAAGAACAAGCTCTAAATCATCACATGGATAAGATCCAAATAATAACAAGAAAGATGATGAACCAAACTCGAAAACGCAACAAGTGATCTATGCGAAATCCGTTTTCGATGAACTAGAGCTTGTCATGAGAATAAGCACAAGCTCTAAAACATCACATGGTTAAGGTCTAAATAACAACCAAGAAAGATGATGCAAGGATGCAAAGGTTTGAGCTCTCTCCGAACGATACGATCGAGTTACTCACTCGAGAGCCCTCTTGATAGTACGGCAACTAAACTATAAACCGGTCTCCAACTACACTATGAGACCGGTGAGAAAGAAACCCTATCAAGAGCAAACCTTATACTTGCGCATTCCACTTGAGCTTGATGACGACGATCTTGACCTCAACAAGATGGAACGCCTTTCTTGCTTGTGTTTGCTTGACGAAGTCTTGTGGATTGCTCCCCCATAATCCACCATGGGAGAGCTACTTCTTCGGTGCATCTTCACATAACCATGACCACCATGTGGATTGCTCCCCCATAATCCACCATGGGAGAGCTTCTTCTTCGGCGCATCTTCACATATCCATGATCACCATATGGATGGCAAGACTCAAGCAAAGGACCTCTTTGAGATGGCTCATCTTGAACTTGCACTTCATTTCTTCATTCTTCATCATGTTGATGTCTTGAAGTAACTCTAGGGCTCACTTCATCTTCATCTTCAAGACATACTTGACACTTGATATCCTTCATCAAATTCTTCTTATTGCAACCTTGAAGCCAACAAATGGTTCAAGAATTGCCTATGGAAAACTCCTACAAATATAACTCAATGCAAACATTAGTCCATAGGGATTGTCATTAATTACCAAAACCACACATGGGGGCTCCATGCACTTTCACCGCCGCTGCACTCCCACGCCCTCGCCCTATAAGCATGGCATGGTCTCTGTATCTCCTCAACGGGTCGGGAGGGGAGAAGGTGAAGGTCGTTGGGAGATGGGTGGCCACCAAATCCCCTCTCCTCTATGATGTTAGTGACAAAATCCCCATGATATTAGGTTAGGTAATTTCTTCAAAATCCACATTGGTCTAAATTTCATCCTTGTATATACGGAGTTAGATGAACCTGTAATAAGTAGCATATTTCTTTATATGAATTTATGTTGACATAATGTTGATCTCTTTTAATATTGCAGGACCTACCAAATTTTGTCACACTTGAAGATGCCTAGTTTTCAGATGTTGATGTTGTTTTTTGTTGCTTGTCTCATGGAACAACATAGGTTATTTATCTTTATCAAGCATTTTCTGAAATGTTTTCTATTAATTTCTGAATTTTGTTAAGGAATCAAATTACTGTTGTCCATTGGAAGATAATATTTTATTCCAAAGATATTTCAACTAATGTCTCATTTGCAAGTTCTTCTATCAGGAAATTACTAGAGATTTACCTAGACAACTGAAGATTGTTGATCTCCCAACGGTATGATCTCCACAAACTCACACTTTATTATCTATGTAGGTAATGCCTTGGTTAGAGAACAGCCAATCATTCTTATGAGTGACTTACCATGCTTGCAGGATTTCTGATTGTGTGACATCAATCAGTATGCAGAGTGGTATGGTCATGCTCATAGGGCACCAGAACTTCAGGTTCTTGTACTACTTTCTCCTACAGACTTATTTAATAACTTCCATTTGTTTATTTATGTAGGGCTTGAATTAGATTCCTCTGTATCCCATCATATTTTTTATTGCTCTTATGCCAGTATATATGTTTGTTGTGAAATCATTTCCTGCTTCTCTGTTTATTCAGGAAGAGGTTGTGTATGGTTTGACAGAAATTCTTTGAGATGAAATAAGAAATGCATGCCTTGTTGCCAATCCAGGATGATATCCCACGTCTGTTCAGCTCCCTCTTGTTCCTCTAATAAAGGTGAGAATCAATTAGAGTTCTTGTGTTCTCACTTGTGCGATATATCTACAAATATACAAAGAATCTCCATTTTGTGTAGTACGGGTGGTAAATTTGTGAAAAATATTTTGCCACTGTGTTATGCTCCTTTATGTACACTAAAGAAATGTCATCAGATTAATAATCTTCTTAGCATATAAGTTCTTACCAAATTTTATTTTGCATTGCAGGCGAAACTGATCAAGCTGAGCAGCATTATAATAGATGCAAAATCTATGGTTACTGGGGCAGGTCTGTATATTTTGTATATTTTGCAGGTGCTATGACTTTGAAATATAAGTTTTTAATGCTAAATTGTTAGCCAATTTTCTCCCTGTCACGTGCATTTCTTTAGGATGCAGAGGTAAGGAAGCAATATTTGCACCGAGATAGATAAAACTCGGCATTTATGCTCATGGAATAAAAGGCTTCACCCCATGTTCGTTCACAGCTAACTCCTGGTTCTACAGATATAACTCCTGCATGGTAAGAAGATCTTCACTAAAGGCATGGTAAGCATATATTCAGAGATAACTACTGGTTCTACAGTTTACTGTGTGCTTCACTAAAAGAATAATAAATGTGTCGAATGTTGTTGCTAAATCACTTTTTTTATACGTATTATGTATAGAAACGTGGGATGCAATCTACCATGTTTGTTGAAATGGCACCAGGAGTGAATGATTTGTATCAACATCTCAAGCCTACATACGAGGTTTGTTTGTTTGATCAAGTGGGTTAAATTATATGTCTACAGGGAGCCATAGTTTTGAGAGGACCACCATTACTCTGGTTAGCATCATAACATTCTGCCGGTGCATCTTTTCAGTTCTCAGGGTGTAGTTGTCAAGCTATTAAATGGTAGCGATGTTCCTCACACACACGTCATGTAACTGCTTCGTGAATGTCTTTGAGGACTGAATTCCTGGAAGGGCCATCATCTCTATCGCGAGTGTCTTTAAGTTGCTCAAACAATAGAAAATAATGTTGCAGACTTAAAGATGCCGAATCATTATTTCTTGATCGCTACAAGATAGACAATCTTGTGAAGGGAGCACCTAGCTAGGCTGTGTAGAACCTCAATCTGATGATGGGTCTGCCTGAGAAGACGGGGCTGCAATATCGCCCCTGTTATATTCATTTGCTGCTCTGATTTCATACATTGGTCTGACTACAAGATATATACTTCCTCTGCCCAATAAAGGATGTCTCGCGATTTAGACGAAGTTGAGACATCCTTTGTTCGAAGGAGTGAGTACTAAAAGCACAAACCTTCATTTATATTACAAGGGTCATCTTGATCTATAGAAAACAGAATACTTAGTACTCTGTTTTTTATCTTTCAAGTAGATTTTGCACCTTGTAATAATGTACCTACATTCTATCAGATATGCACTGCCACTACTGCTTACTACCCACTTGAGTTAACCTACTCCTACATAAGCACACTGAGATATATGTATCAACCAGGTTCTTTACTTTGGTTTTATTTGTATAACTCAATGTTTACCAGTGAACTTCCCAGTCGACTTCTAACAAATCCATTATCAAATGTGTTTCTCCGCCTTTGCTTACTTCCTTTCATTTGCTAAGGACACATCAAAATTCTGCAAGGTTGATATATACATCCCCAAGCTTGCTAGCGATAAAAGTTGGGCCATAGCCTCATCACATAATTTTCCTCTCATGCTTGTCTCCTGGATCACCTATTGTGTGATACGTATTGATAAGTTTATGACATGGTTTTAGGTTTGCAGGTCTATACCATTATCTGGTGAAGACCACCAGTGATCAGAACTATAGGGCCAACCCTGCATGTGTCAGGTATAATATCTATGACATTTATCTAATACAGGTAAGATGCTTTTTTGTGTACAATGAAAAATTCTTGAAGTGTTTGCCTTCTTTAATTTCTACACAATTAGTAAGGTACAATGATTATAAAATTGGATGACAAGTACCGCAACATTAAAAATGAACTCTGTGAAGCTGAAAGTTTTTTTCATTGTAATGTGCTTCAGTGCCTTTTAAAATTGGCAATATGCCATTATTTCCACATAACTTCCTATGTAGCAAAATGTCTAGGCAGCTAGGGTTCGAGACTCGCCACCTATCTTTATAACAGGGGTTCCTTCCCCTGTTGGTTTGTTTTTGGTCTTCCAAAAAAAGGAAATCAATCATGATCAAGTTCTTGATAAAAGATAGGTTGTCGTTCAGGTGTGTTTATGTACTATCATACCTAAGGCCTGGTTTGGTTATAAGAAGCAGCTCCGCTATTAGTTAATATATATAAGCCGGTCCTCAATAGGTACTAATTTTCTAGAAAATTTGGCTTAACAATTTTGCCAGCAAATGATACGTGTGAGTTGCAAAAATAACACAATAATTTCTTATTTGGTGTGTGAACTAAGCTAAGGGAGATGACCATAAAAAGACAGAGCGGCTATTTATGAATATAATTTGGCTGACTAAAATTCAACTTGCTTCGTAGTTACTTTGGTTCCACATATATTTACATTTTAGCCTACTTTGTCCAGTGGCTCAAAGTAGACCCATGTCCCTCTTTCCATTAACTTTTTATTTGTTGTTAGACTGAGCTACAACATTTAGTTTGTACACAGTTTTTGGTGAGCAGTGCTTTTGTTTACACAATTAGTACTCTTTTCTATATGGCATAAAGTCTTTCCTGGGCCCTGCACCGCCTCACGTGGCATTGTGTTTGGCTAGGGTAACCCGAGTTTTAAATGAGGTATGTCATGTTGCTTCTATTTGTCTGTTGATGCAAAGTTCATTATTTTTGTTCCTAGAATAATCTGTGGATAAGAAAGATAGAAAGTATTATAGCAACCATTTACATCAACATTCTTTAAGACTCTGAGTACCTTCTTAGTCAATGAAGGATCAAACTGTAAAACCTGTGAGAAAATTTTAAGATTTTGGAGTACAAAAATTACAGTATATCATGGTTTTCAAGAAGCACTAAAAAATTTGCTAAAGACTTAAAGTGTTTATTTAAAAAAAAATCCGTATAGATAGATTCATTATTTTATCTTTGAATATACATAGATACATCATTTTATCTTTGGTTAGGCTTGAAACATTTATTTTTGTAGTCTTTTATTTTCTTATTCCTGAAAGATAATTCATCTTACTTGATTTCTCTACTTCCCTGTCTATCTTCTTTATCCTGGAGAAATAACTTTGTACTTGATTTCTCTACTCTCCCATTTATCCTTGCTGAAAAGAAGAATTTTTATTATCTCTAAAAGGCTCGTTGGAACCTGGAGGGAGAGGGGTCTTAATATGAGCAACATCCAGTGAGTTGTGTTGATGTACTTCCAGAAAACAAAAGAAAAGATCAATTAATATCTTAAAATTGTAGAGTTTTTCTCAGTTTATTATTAAGTGTATTACAGAATTATCATCACTACATTTTCGTAAGCATACGAAAATTATTATCATTTTCCTACTTATACACGAGCTTCACGGGATCGTGCGCCAAGGCGCACATCTAAATCTAGTGTCTATATTGCACGGCCTGTTTCAAACATCGAAGGTAGCGATTGGACGTGCATGGCTAGATCATGGGACGCGTCGCCTTTTCTGTGCCGGTGTTCCTCTCTGATCTTTTTAAAAAATATATAAGGCCCTTAGTCCATGTTTAAATTAATAAAGCCATGAAATCAGTAAATATAGAGTGCTTACATAGCATACGCAACTAACATGACACATAACAAAAAAAAACAGAAGACAAAAAGGGAATGCTTCGCTTCACACGTCAGACCATCGTCTTCCACAATGCCGACACCAAGAGGAGTAGGGACACTAATAGGCATCGTCAGCGAAATAACAGCTTGCATCGCTTCCAAATGAACGTATGGAAATTAGTTCGCAGTCTCTAACCCCAACGAGTGATCCCATCCCTCTCGCCTAGGATCGAAGGGCACCACCCCGTCGGCAGGCAGAGAGGTTTCCTAGGAATACTCCAGAACAAAGTCGAACCAATATATGTTCATCGAAAAGAGGGGCCTTGAGGGGGCGACGCCAGACGAGAGCGTAATGTCTCCTGTTCTTGCTACTAGATGCTCCTTCAGGCCCACTTCCATCTAGTTTCTTTCTCCTCACAGTTCGATTTTAGTGTTACCTCATTTTCCTGTCAGTGGCTCAGTGCGAGGTCGCTGTTTGGTCCCGCCGGACCGACATGGAATTTCTCCGCGGCTTTGATCACGGGCCAAGGAGAAAAGGCGCGTCTTGTATGTAGGGTCAAAAAGGAAACAGTGAAAACATTAACGGGAGTGTCCATCTAGACATGGGATCGGCCTAGGATTGGTTAAGAACCGTAGGCTGTGAATGAACCAACGGTGCCTCTGCCTACTACCCAGAGAACGATCAGCTAGCGTCGGCCGATCAGTCTTTTCCGCCTGGACGAACTGATCAATCGGCCAACGCGCTTCGCTGCATCGGATCCGGATTGAGCTCAAATAACCGGTCGGCTGTAGCTTTCAGACAAGTGCACTCCAAAAAGACCGCAATGATATGCTGCAGGAACCACCCTTGTGCAACTGCAAGTGCAAGTGCATCGAGCTCCTTCCCATGCAATGATGCAAGTGCGACGTAGCCGTTCCATCCAGCTACAGGCTATATACAGCAAGGGCCTACGGTAGGTGAAGTTTGTGGCCGCGCGGGTTGGTACGGGGTCGTCAAACTACACCGCAGCAAAGCACTTGCGTGACTAGCGCTGGCTCTCACTCTGCAAGCACGGCCATGGCTCCTACCAACACCACATTGGCCAGACTCCAGCGTCGTCGTGAATCGGCGGAGTGCCGGGTCACAGCCAAGGGAACTAATCTCGACGAGGCAGGGCCGCTGTCGACAGAGGGGTGGAGGACAGCGTGGAGTAGGCGCGGCCGTCGTAGTTTAGGTTTATGTAAGGAAGGAGTCACTGGGTGGAGAACATGCCTATTGTCCCGGCCTGTGAGAGGCTTTTCTCCCGGCTGGCCAACCGAAACAACGGAGGCGGGACAAACGGCCCAACCTTTTGTCCCGGCCCGCTCACCAGCCGGAACATATAGTCCACCACGTGGCTGCGATGCAGGGGTTTAGGCTGGAGTACCTTTTGTCCCGGCTCGTAAGCACAACCGAGACAAAAGGTTTTATTTTTCTTTTTTCATTTATCATTTTCACTTTCATTTTCATTTTTTTTTACATTTATCATTTTTTCATTTTGTTTGACTCGTTACTCTCTCACTTGGACCATTGCTAACACTACTTACACTTAATCTATACTCAAATTCTAGACTTGGTCACTTACCGGCCGGTCACCCATCCTCACACTACTCCACCCTCAGCATGCTTAACTCCTCGGTTCTTTCCTGTTGTGCTCCCGTGAATGTGGTTGTACCTTGTTGTAAATACTACCATAAGATAATAATATAGCATTCCAATGTCAGGAATTTGAATATCTTTAATTTTTTAAGCCGCAATTGGACAAATAATATATGCATAACTATTAGAAAAATGTGAGGAATTTGAATATGAAATAATTTTGTTTTATTCATTTATTAATATTATTATCAAATAATATATGCATTATTCATATAATATGGCCAAATAATTAATATCTTTAAATCTTTAAACCGCAAGTGGACAAATAATATATGCATAACTATTAGAAAAGTGTGAGGAATTTGAATATGAAATAATTTTATTTTTATTCATTTATTAATATCATTATCAAATAATATATGCATTATTCATATATGCCAAATAATTAATATCTTTAAACCTCAAGTGGAGAAATAATATATGCATAACTATTAGAAAAGTGTGAGGAATTTGAATATGAATTTTTTGTTTTTATTCATTTATTAATATTATTATAAAATAATATATGCATTATTCATATAATATGGCTAAATAATTAATATCTTTAAATCTTTAAACCATAAGTGGACAAATAATATATGCATAACTATTAGAAAAGTGTGAGGAATTTGAATATGAAATAATTTTATTTTTATTCATTTATTAACATTATTATCAAATAATATATGCATTATTCATATAATATGGCCAAATAAAGTGGTGGAGAAAGTTGAAACCATCGAGTCGGCGCTGCCAATTATGTGTTTCTAATGTTTGAGGGCATATGGTTTCTTGCATGGATGTGACGGGGTTCGTGTGAGCCAGTCATGATGATTTGGATCAATAATTTACGGATTATATGTAAGAATTTCACGCCCCTAATTCTATGATCTAAGGAAGCCAGAGACTATCTGCAAAAGTCTGAATAATCTGGCATACAAGTAGGGGTGGAAACGGATCGGGTCAAAGAAATTGCTGAAATCTGTTCATTGTTTCATTGTTTCATTTTTTTCTGTAACTCGATTGAGCTGAAAATTTTAACCACTACTACAACTTTTCATGACCTACGCACCCATAAAATATGAGATCATTCTGAGGTGTTTAGGTAGGGTAGTATTGTATGTGTGGAATTTAAATAACATATCCATTATTCATATAATATGGCATAGTTAATATCTTTGAATCTGTAAATCGCATTTGGAAAAATAATATGTCCATTATTATTAGAAAAATCTGAGGAATTTAAATAAAAATATAATAGAAAGATTTCATATATTGATCGCGATGATTCATATGTTCATACATAGAAGACGCACACGACATCACACACCACACCACATGCATCTACTCATAAATATTAAGTTCGAGGCGATCAAACTGGCTATGTAGCCAAGTGCCCGGAAATGTCTCCTACCCAGCTCGAAGCCGAGGCGAGCGTCGAGAGCGGCATACTGCAGTTGCTTATGGCTCAAGGGAAAATCGCCCCGTCCAAAAATAAGTGCCTTTTCTTCCGCTAATTCATTGACGGTCTTCGGCGGCTTGTTCTTCTTATTAAACTTCTTTCTTCTGCTCGAGACCCGTCCCAATATAATGATTTATCAAATCATACAAACTTGGAGTCTGCTTATTTGGGACGGGGTTCCGGAGGATCTGCTGGAGGTTGATCGCAAACAGAATACCAATAATTCCGTAGGTACGCAACATATTCACATCATTGTGGAATGCCGCGACACAGAATCTGATATTCTTATCCACAAGGAAATCGATGAGAAGTTGTGGCACTTCATCGGCATGAACAATATGGAAGACCAAAGTCTCTTGAGCCGCGGAGAGTTGAAGGACGACGGCGCGTTGATTAGCTCTACCCTCGCGGGGGTCGGTGAACTCGCAGTCCAAGCCCACGACCTTCAAACACAGAAAAAAATTGTCATTGGGATTTTCAATGCTTTATGATATCTTTAAATTTTAAGCACCTTCTAAGAAAATGCTTCTTTGCTACATCTTTGATAACAAAAGACATGGAAAAGCTAACCTTGATTTCCGCGGCGTCGAGGAAATCCCTCTTGACGGCGCGGATCCACCTCTCCACCCTCTTCGCACGGAGAGTGTACGTGACCTTGAAATTCATCTTTTCGATGACATCGTAGTATACTTCAGATCGAGGGAAGTCGAGGGCGCGCGCCAGCTTCACCATTTCTGGATCCATGAGAGACTCGAGAGAGGGCCGGCCGGAGAGCGGGAGAGAGAGGTCGGCACCGGTCGGGCTCTTTTTTGGGAGAGATATGTGGCTAATGGTGCAGTTTTGGTGGCTATGGAGATATGAGAAAGAACAAGACATGTATATAGAGAAGGAAGGTGATAAGGCCAACCAAATGGCGCCGGCGGCGATGCAACTTCCGGTGACGATGCAACTTCGATTGTTCTCTGTTTTCCATGTGCAGTAATGGCGAGACGAATCGGTTTCCGCGCGGGAACGAACGATTGGACTTTATGTCCCGGCTCGTGTCTCCTGCCGGGACAAAAGGGCTGCCAGCAGGCCGCAAAAGGCCTCAGACCCTTTTGTCCCGGTTGGAGCCTCTCCAATCGGGACAAAAGGCCTTAAAGAACTGCGACAAAAGGCCCCGTAACTTCTTGGTGATTTCGGGGCGACTTGGCCGGCCTATTTGTCCCGGCTCCAGACTGGGCCGGGACAAAAGTCATGGACGGAAGGTCAATTTTCTACTAGTGAGTGCAATATTATTTATCTATTTTTCTTGCGTCACTGACTTTCGGACGTGGCACAAAGACGCGAGGTGAGCCAAGTGATCCACAACGCGTCGACCGATATATATAGAAGCACAGGGAGAAGAAACTTTGAGTGCAAGATATTATATCTAGAGTTCTAGTCTAACTCAGTGTTCTATACGTATTCTAACATTCTCCCTTGATCGTAACGGAAGTGAAGCGGACGATTACGACTGGATTTGAAGTCGTCCCAAGCCCGCACAATCATAGGCTGCTACTAAAATCGTATCGTATACCATAGATTAAATGCATGGAACGGTTGATCCTTTCAGAGCTCGATCGAGATCAAACAGGGACGGCTTAGGCCCTGCTAGTTTAGTATACCTGCACGCTACTAACCCTACAAGCGGAAGCTCAAACAAACAGCCAACTTCACAAAAACCGATTGTAAAAGCGCTTTGGAAAATTGCACTACGCGCGTGGAAGCAGCCCCGGAGGTGCTTTTGCCTTGGGCTTCTACCTATGTTCACCACGTGACCTATGAATTACGAAAACTGCCACCAAACGAAACAGCCCCTACGAGCTCTTACACGGCCTGATGGCCGTCGCCAGCGTCCGCCCCGGTCCGCCGCCCCCGCTGCCAGCTCCCGGCCCCGCCGCCCCTGTCGCCAGCGTCCGCCCCCGTCCGCCGCCAGCACCCGCCCCATCTGCCGCCGGAGACAGGAGCAGCTGGAGCCCCCGTCGCCAGCTCACGGCCCCGCCGCCAGCGCCCGCCCCCGTCCGCCGCCCGAATCCCGTCGTCTTCCAGCTCGC
The DNA here is from genome assembly GCA_030979885.1 of Lolium multiflorum. Classification (NCBI taxonomy): domain Eukaryota; kingdom Viridiplantae; phylum Streptophyta; class Magnoliopsida; order Poales; family Poaceae; genus Lolium; species Lolium multiflorum. The sequence continues at coordinate 340,962,011 of CM061748.1, forward strand.
GCCCGTCGCCCGCATCCTGTCGTCGTCCAGCCCGTGAAGGTCGCGCTCGTCGCCGGCGAAGTTGCTTGAGGCGCCGCTGTCCCCTGAGATTTCCCCTGCCGCCGTCCCCTGCGACTTCCCCGCCCATATCGCCAGACGCTGCTGCCCCATCCCCGCGCGGTCAAGGCTGCTCCCGCTATTCCCCTTGCAATCGCCCATCTCCGGCCACTGGGGCTCTGCGTCGGCCTGCTTGTATGCACGAGCATATGCAGATGTCTCACGGAATTGATTTCCCGGAGTCGATTGGGTGAACTAGCTCATCTACACATGAATCGATTGGTTGAGCTAGCTCGTTTGACTAGTTGCTGAATTTTTGATACAATATGAAGACGGCTTGTAATATGGTTTACAATTATTACAAAAACTCAAAAAAATCTGACTTATTATAAGCCAAAAGCTAAAAGCTAAAATTATTTTGGTAAAAGTCTTTTTACAAGCATTTTGCCGGGGTAAATGGAGGCAAATCAGCTCTTAAACATGTTAATTATGTAAAAAACAGTCAAAAGGAGGTAATTCGTTTCAAATCAGCATTTATACAATATCTTCAGCACTTAGGGGCATTTTAGACATTTCATTCCTACAACCAACGGCAGCAGCCACAAAAACTTCTCCTACCAAACAACAAAACCCTGCTTCTTACAGCTGCTTCTCACAGCTGCTTCTCACAGCTGCAACAGCTACAGCTGCTTCTCAAAAGCTGCAGCCCAAACAAACAGACCCTTAATTAGCTAGTATAGTATACCTGACACGCTACTAACACTACACTTTTCTCAAGGTAGCCAATCAACATCACGAGAATAATGCGGGGTTACTTCCTCCATCAATCGCTCTATTTGTTTCACTTTGTGCGTCTATCCTATGTTCAGGCGACTACCTAGATTAGCTAACTGTAGCCAAAGTAAACAGGACGGTACGTGAGGACTTACACGGCCTGATGGTGATGGGCATGCCGTGCCCTTCCTTGGGCACGCAACGCTTCTTCTTCTTTAAACCTATCATCCATTCTCAACATATTCAACATCTTGAGAGAGGTTATTATTCTTGAGACAAATTTCCGAAAGAGTACTATGGCGGTGCTCATTCGTTGCAATAACATTGACCTTGATGAGATGCCCATTGGCTTGCCGGTGATTCGTGCATCCGAAATATCTCAGGCTACCACTTTCGGTATGGCAACCAAAGAGGGTGAACTTCTAACCGCTAGAAGATAAGATGGAAGTAAAGTTGGAGACTTCGGACGGAAAGAACATCACCGGATCCAGCTATGGGATTCTTGTCAAGTCTGTCCGCATCTCGCAGGCTATCTTTCACGTCACCCCCCCCCCAGGCTTCCCGTAGGAAAAAAAATGGAAGGTCAAATAAGTTTTTGCAAGCAGTTGGATCTCAAAGATCAAGATGGATGCTAACTTATCTATAAACCACATTCATGAATTTTTAAACCTTTTGGTGGAGCTAAGTAATGTGCATCTTAACAAGGAGGTGGAGCATTCTATTGCTTGGAACCTAACAACATATGGAAAGTTTCTTGTTTTCTTGGTCTTATGAGGCCCACTTATTTGGTGTCACTTGCACTATCTTCAACAAGATGATTTGAAATGTTTGGGCACCCCCTAAAATCAAATTCTTTTCATGGTTGGAGATTCAAAATAGACTATGTGCGGAAGATCGTCTTAAGAAAGGTGGATGGACTAATTGTGGTCTTTGCCCCCTTTGCAAGTAAACTAAAGAACCGACGGCACACCTCTTCTTCCGGTGTCACTTCTCCAAGAGACTTTGGGGGATGATAAAGGGTTGGCTTGGGCTTGCCCATATCTCCATCGCTTGCCCATATCTCCATCGATGAGTGGACAGCGGAGCTCTCCATCGACTCGTGGTGGACTTCCATATCGATAAAAAAAATGTCCCAAACCGCAAGGCAATTGCGTCTCTCACCATGCTCAATACTTAGACCATTTGAAATGAAAGGAACACGAGGGTCTTCCACAACAAAACCGCCCCCTTGATGTTGCTTCTTAGCTCTAGTAAAAGCGAGCCAAGCATTTCAACTATGTAATAACGGAAGAGTAGTCCCTTTTGTAACTTTGGTTTAGCTTCCTTTTCAAACTCTCCTTCTTTAATGGAATGAGGAAAACCTATCGCCTCCCTTTCAAAAAGAAAAAAAAACCTCACCATCACAACGCTGGCGGCTCCAAGTTCCATGCTGAACATGGCCTAACAGTTGTTTCTTTTAAACGATGGCCTAACATTTGTTGGGACACGAAATTCTTATACCTTATACTGTACTCGTGGCTAACCACATCACACTTATTAGTACTAGATTTATCAATTACAGCAAATAGCAAGTCGTAACCACACCAGGCATGTCGCTGTCTATCTTGCCATATAAACACATGGAGCCTCTACAATACAGCCGTAACCGCACAACTTCTTTATCGACGCCCTACTGAACAATATATATACTAGCTTGTTATGGCCTGTAACCTCTTTCTTTATGCTCGGCGCTGCGACCTGCCTTACCTACCTGATGGTGCCTTGACAAATGCTGCTTCAGGAATTATCTGCGACTAGTTAATCCTAGTAGCCTGACATCCTATTTGGCCTTATCACATAATGGGAAGTGTTCTTACTATTTCTTAACCGAAAGAGTACGTGTACCGGTATACACACGTTTGGGGTTCTTTATAAATAATTCCTCTGCTGAAGATCGATACAGATGGATGTTTAGCTACAGGAATCTCTTCGGCACCAGTAACGCATTGCCGATATGATTTGGTTCATCTCCTGGAAGTTTTCTGATGATGCTATTGGCGGGACGCTTTTGGTCCTACTAATTCATAATTGGGTAGTTGCAGGTTTCAGAAAAAATAATAGTAACCTGGTAGTTGTAGGTTTCAGAAGAAGAAGAAAAATAGGTCGTTGCAGTTAGAGCTGTAGAGCAGCCGTATCTATGCAGGACGTCTGTGATAGCGAGCTCATCCCTACCGAAATAATCAGATACTAGCTGTACCTACTTTTAGAGATCCAGACTTTTTAATATCCCGGGGACGTCTAGATAATCACAAATCAGTTGTGGCACCAACTGGATTCCTGCTCTTCCGTGTGGTAACTGTTAGGATTTAATTAATAGGTTAATTAAAGGGGTAATCCTCCCTCATGTAATTCTCTATGTTGATTGGTTTGTCAACAGACACAACCCTTCCTCACACCTCTTCGAACAGACGTGACCCATATTCGCGTCTCTTGTATATAAGTTGTGAATCATCAATGAAACAGACTAGTTGAATCATTTGTTGTCTCTCTCGTTTGGTTCTTGATATTACTTCTAACACGTTATCAGCACATAGTCTCTCACAAGAGCGTTTTTTTGTTTTTCCGAAGAATGATGTACGGCGGAGCAAGCAATTCATCCGCACTCATTCAGAACAGAAACTGATCACAATAGAGGAATAATTGGAACGCGGAACTGCCGACCACCGCATGTAGCCATCCGGCAGAAATCTCAACAAGCACGCGACTCTGCGAAAGAGCAAATTGCAACAAGCACAGGACCAGCCTTGTTTGAAGATCAATGTCCCATGGAGCAAATCATCCACGGACATGCATACAATCGTTCAGAACAGATCGATCAGGACAATATCAAATTTTTGTTTATCTTCTTCTGATCAACTAATGAACCAACTTATTGCATCTGGATGGACGAACAGGAGTCTGGATCACCGCAGCAAGGCGGCGCGAGCGACGCCGACAACTCTTGGCCCGGCTGCTACCGACGTAGCCCTGGTCCTCGGCTCTCCATGACAAGAACGCCACGGGTATCGGCGGCGGACCAACACGTCGAGTGCTGCATCAGCGAACCGCTACTCGGAGTCTCGGACCACTGATCGCACGACTTCTCCAGCGCATGAACCACGCGGAGGCGGGGCGTCCGGAGTGAGCGACGGCCCCGTCTCGGCTCCGTCCGGCTTGGCCGGTCGCTTCTCCTTCATGGCAGCATGGCCGCGACTTTGGCCTGACTTCAAGAGCGGCTTCAAGCAGCAAGCGACCATCGCCGACCAGCGACGCCGCGTCCTCCCACAGAGGCGGGCGATGAGGCGACGCACCTAGGCGGCGCGGCCTTAGGCGGCGCAACCAGCCGCTCACGGTAGCAACAGCGGGTTTTTCCCTCTTGGGGAATTGGTAACCGCACCAAACGGAGATTGGGATTTTCTTATCTTTTGGCTGATTTTACAAATCAGCCTCCGGGTTCTTTAATAATTTTGTGAAGTCCATGGAATTTCTGGTTTCACCCCAGATTTTTCATATGTTGAGACTTACAGAAATTGCAATCGAGTCTTGTTGGACTTTTGCCGTTTTCAGCAGTTTGACCATTAGGTTACTGTTATTTGTGAGGCTTGAGAGCAAATATACAGGATAAACCATTGTGTCCCGCTGAATTGCATAATAATTATTATGCATCATTTTACGTGAGGTAAAATGACGTATGTATTACGTGAGTAATATCGTTGCAAAGCAATATGTTAAATCCATTATTCTTATAGAATATGGAATTTGCTTGCAAATTTGGAAAACATCAGGCAGCAAAGTTGTTACCCTCCAAAACCCACCGACGGGCAATGGCTAAGCAACACGAAGAGCCTGGAGGCTTCCAAGGCCGCTTAGTGGACCCTGGCACCTCGCGTCGTCCCGCAAATCTTCCAGCCACGTCCTGGCGGTTGCTAGGGCGTGCCACCGACCTAGACCCGATCAGGAAGGTGTTAGCGTGCTTCGATTGTTCCCGCATGGTAGACACGTAAACATTAAATACGAGCCCTATCGGCTCTCAGGTTGCCTGTGGATTGGCTCAAAGAGCCGATCGCCCCATGTTCTCGTTGGATTTGCAATGACATGGGGATCCTGCTTGATCAAAACAAAGCTAAACCGATCTACGACAGTTTAGGGTTCTCACCGCATAACCGGAACGTCCTACGTGTGATCGGGCCTAGCAGCTACGGAAGATGATGCAAACTACCCCTACAAGAGGCCTAAAAACCAACATAACGTTGATTCCCGGAACATCCCTTGCAGACGGTGAACAACACCTAACGCACTCCGGATCGTCCGACCCCACATAAGGCCTAACTATGCGATATTAAACTAATCCTGCGGAGCAAGGAGCAACTATAACAGATCGGATCTACTAAGTAACGAACAAGCAAGATGTTGCCCTTACACTGGATAGGTGTAAGGGCAGCTAGGTGTCGAGGGACGGCATTGCCAAGATATGCACGAGAAAGCATCAATGCGAGCCCCTAAACACCTAATAATAAGTAGTACTGCTCGCCATCAACAACGCTTCAGCACGAGCAGTACAAGGTAGACGAATAAACGTATCTGCCTAGATCGCGAGATGCGATCTAGCAGCATGGCTTATCCGGAAGAAACCCTCGAAGAAAGGGGTGGCGATGCGCCGATTTGTGTTTGTTGTGAACGATGATTGTCCCTCTTTTCCGATAACCCTAGATACATATTTATAGTCCAAGGGACTTTCTAATTGAGGCGTGCACCTAACCGTGCACGGGCCAGACTCTATCTTTTAATCTAAACACGATACGATCTACTATATTACAGATACATGGGCAACTTAGCCCAAACTCTTAGCGCAAGGCCGCTTCGAAGATGCTCCATGTGTACGTCCTTCAAGCCCATCTTCACTTACGGCCCATCTCCTGATTTGGCCAAAATCCGGTGATAACACATGCCCCCTGGTTTTGATAATGGTAATTGCAAAACCATCTGTCTCCTTCGAAGGGTCATGTCGTGGCGGAACCGTCGCAGTTTTCTTCATGATGACGTCTTGCCTTCTCAACTTCTGCACGATTTGGTTCGGCACCACGTCCTCGAAAGCTTAGGCATTAAACCACTATATCCCCCTTTTTATTTGGCCACTTCCTGTAGTTCCCTTCTTCATCTCCTTCGCACTAGCACTTTCAAAAACCCTCCTCTGCCGTCATGTCTTCTTCCTCCTCATCGGGTCTTTCCACGCAGTCCTCCCCCTTCCGCGAGCCGACGCCGGAGTGGAACCCGGAAGAAGCCCATGCGGCCAACATCCGCGCCATCGAGGCCGGGGACGAGCCGAGCCACAACTTCTCCGTGCAGTCGAGGACGACCAGTCCCTGACCGATGGGAGAGCGTCCTCCGTGGCCTCGTCAATGGGGCAGCGGAGACGGCGACGACGACGACCTTCCCGGGAGGGAGCCACCTCCTCGAGGAGGTGGAGGAGGAGGAGGAGGATGACGATAGCTCCGACGAGCCGCCGTCCAAACGCCACTGCCTGGCCCGGAATCTCAGCGACTTCGCGATGACGGCAGCGAAGAAACGAGGACAATGAAGATCCTGCCGGCGGCCGCTACGACGACGGCGGCCGAGCCGGGGAGCGCCGACGCGATGGCGACGAGGAGCAGCGGCCCCTAGATAGGGTAGAGCTAGGAATAGTAGACGGGGCAATGTATCCCCTAGCAATCTCTTTTGAGAGCAATCGGCTCCTTCTATGTAAGAAATCTGGTTATCAATGAAGAAATTTCTCCAATCTGACTTTGTCGATCTCTTCCATATCAGATTAGCCGATTCTCCCCTTTGTTGATGCTCAATGAGCCGATGGTAATGCATCAGCTTTTATAACAAATTGCAAGACAGACCGATCTAATCGCCTTCTCAGATGTTAACTTGCAATCCATGAAATTCAGATCCAAACTTCCAATCGAACGGGTCCAGCGTGCAGGGACCCCTAGATCTTTAGACTTCAAAATCATCCGATCGTGATGTTTGTCCTGATGACAAAACTCTTGGGTTAATGCTTCCAGGAAAGCTTCTTGGCCCGTTGCTGCCAACCTTGATGTTGAAGCTGATACTCTTGTAAATAGGTGCTATTTGTTCACAGCTTCCCCTGTGATGTTCTGTTCATATGCAGCAACCAGAACCTTGAGGGCGAGCTGCCCCCCGAGTCAAGGCGAGGATAAAAGTGTATCCACCGAATGGGCCATCATCGGCTTCCCAATTGTAGTGCAGCATCAGCCGATTCTAACCAAATCGGTTTTCCGAAGCCGAGAACCTTCAAAGTGAGCTGTCCCCGAGCCACTCCAGCTCTTCATCAAACAGGGCAGGAAAACTTACGCCCAAGGAGACCATGCATTAGGATGGCCCTGGAAGGACCAGCAGCTCTCTTGAACTAAGAAGCCTCAAACGTAGTGGCCCTTGAACTCTTCCCAACTCCATTGTTGCGTCTTGCTGCTCAGATTGGCTCATTACCTCGGGCGGGATGCCTGTGAAGATATTTGATGAAGTCGTCACCTTGGCCAAGCCCCAGGAGGAAACGTCACAGCCAATTGAATGGTCATCGGCTGTTCTCATGATCCTAACCTGATCTGCATGCTTACGCAGCGCGCGATCTTGAAGATTTGCCAACGGAGCCACCAACCATTCCACCGAGGGACTCCTTCGGTAGAACCTCGCTACGTACCTTGGTGACTGCTCCATTAGGCTTGTACAGTCGTATCCCTTGAGTCGATGGCCGTGCATCGGCTTTGAATTCTTAAGTCGATGTCGCATCGGCTGTGCCCAAAATTTCTGTATTTTCGTTTTTTTATATATTATTGGCCGATTGCATATCCATACTTGTTCTGCTGGGCATTTGACATTCACTCCAAGCTTCGTATCCTCGTGTTTTGTCCACCTATGTGCCCCCCGAGCCGATTCTGTCAAGTACTTGATGGTATCGGCTCTTCAGGCATCTGTCGGATCAATGCTGAACATAGACAAAACGTATGTCGAGGATAATTTTGGCCGATTGTGGGAATCGGCCTCCCTTTTCATTGCAATGCTTGACGATGGTTTGCAACTTCTTGGATTTCCACTGTAGCTACGTGGCATGCTGGAGATAAGATCCTTTGCTTTTCATTTTTTGAGGGCCGATCTCAGGGATCGGCCTTGCCATACGTCCAATGTCTTGAACCTGCTACTCAGGCCGGTGGATAAAACCAGCCTTACCCCATTTTTGAAGCTTCGATGCGCTCACAGCCCTCTAAACTGATTCAGAGCGGCTCTTGGTTATCTGCTTCCCACACGCTCATGGCAGCTAACGATATCTCGATTGAGTCATCCGCCGAACGACTTCCACTTCATCTCCATCCTGTATGATGCATTGGTGCATTGTAGACGGAATGCAACAGTTAGCATGAATCCAGTCCCTTCCTAATAGGACGGCGTAATTGCTTTTGCTGTCGACGATGAAGAACGCGGTAGGTATGGTTTTCCGGCCTACGGTAAGCTCTACATTCAGAACACCTTTCGCTTCTGACGCCTGGCCGTTGAAGTCGCTTAATGTGATGTTGGTCTTGATCAGATCGTCGCTGGAATGCCCCAAACGTCGTAGCACGGAATACGGCATTATGTTGACTGCCGCTCCGGTGTCAACCAACATCTTGCTGACAGGCTGCCGTTGATGTAACCCCTCAAGTATAGGGCTTTCAAGTGCCGATAGCTTCTATCTCGTGGGTTCTCAAAGATAACTGGTCGTGGACCGATCGAATTGAGCCACCGATACCTCCTCGTCGTTTGGAGCGCGAAACTCCGGCGGGAGTATGAACATCATGTTTGTGTCGCCGATGTTCCTACATCGGCATCAGCCGATGCGTGCATCGGCTTTCGCTTGTTTGGGGCGCCATACTTTCTTTGGCGGGCGCGCCTTCGCCTCCAATGTTTGCTGAATTTTCACGGCCAGATCGGGCGTGCTCTTCAACGTGTACAGTGCTGTGCCTCGGCTTCTTCCAAGTTCCGCAGCTGCCGAGAATGGCTGAGTCCATCAGGGCACCACCTTGGTCGGTGATACCTATCTTCTTCATCGACTCCTCAAAGTCTTCTTCTTGAGATGACTCAGCTCGTTTATTCTGAGGTGGGAGAGGCCCTAGACGTTCGAACACCGAAACTTTATTTGTCCTCCTCCTTTGCTGTTTGCATTCGGGCAATTCTTGATTGTTGGCAATCGGCTCATTCCGAGTCCCAGCAATGTTTGAAGAAAGGACAGTCCCAGTGCTTATCCACGTTGTCTTGCTCCATTGACCTCCCTCTAGCGCGCGCTGTCGTTGTTTCCATCATGCTGACGATACCTCCTGTTTTCTGCATCGGACCGACGATATCTTTCATCGTCTTCGTCGTAGCGCCGACGTCGGTCGTACTGCTGCTCATATTTGTTGAGGAGATGAGAGTGGGCGTTGATACCGTATGCTTCTCACCTCCTCCTCGGTTAGGTACCGTCTATCATCATCTTGGGGCCGGTCGCGTGGAACGGCCTCCTCTTTATCTTTGCCACGGGAGTGGCTGCTCTCTGCTTTATCTTTGCCATGGCGGCTCACGAGCCCTGCCATATTGACATCGAAAGAGAACCCTGGCTCCCTTATGGAGTGGCTTAGGTCCACCATGTTGACGTCCGGAAACGGACGCATGTCTACCTTCATGGCAAACTGTCCGAAAGTTAATCGGCCTGATTCTATCGCCATCTGAATTTGTGCGCAATACTTTGCGGTCGTTGGTGGCGTGCGTGAACGTATGATGCCATTTGCGGTATGGCCTTTTGTTCATCTCTTGTGCCGTAGGGATCTTGTGGCCTTCGGTAGCTTCAACTGTTTCTCTTTCATAGCAGATTGAAGATCTGTTCAGTTTTGCTCACATCAAAGTCCAACCCTCTTGGAGGCCCTGGTGGGTTCACCCATTTGCAGGACACAGTGCGGCGTCCGAGTCCATTCGACTACGTGACTTCCGATCTTCCGAGAATCTTCATCCTCATCACATTGACCAGAGTTATCGCGCTTGAACTTGTCCTGGTACGATTCTGGATGGCGTTGTTCATATAAGGTCAGTCTACTGGACCATGCGCAGTTGTACTCCACTTGGAACGTCGGATCCTTGAATGACGCTGCAAGGCCTGCCACGGCCAGCTCGCTTCTTCTCGCTTAAGTGAACCGAGTAGCATCGGTTCTTGGCCACAAATGTACTCGACACCTCCTCTCTCTGCCGAAACTGCTAGTTCGGCAATACAGCTTCGTAGCTTCGAATGATATTGGGTGTGAAACTGTTCCTCCAGTGCTTCCATGATCGTCTGAATTTGGCACAGCGAGGTGTACCATCCAAAAGCTGGACCGGTGAGGGATTGCGAGAAGAACCTCACTCGTAGCTGATCCGATGCTGAAACCATGCCGGGCCAAGTATCGGCTCACGTGCTTGATTGAGCTAGATCCTTCGACCCACGAATTTGGTGAAGTCCGGGGCAGTACTTAGGTGGTAGTGGGATCAGATCGAACTCATTGGGGTACGGCTTGGAATAGCCGATTATCTTCTTCTTCGGCATGATGCCGAATTGGTCTCTCAAGATGCCTGATCTGATCCGCGGTAGGTAGTAGCGGCTGAGCTTTCATGGACTGGTGCGGTGGCATACTTGGCTAGCCACGCCTGTTTCTCAAGCATCTGCTCCCAAGCTCCCCGCCGTGCTCGTCCCTCTGCTGAACAATTGCTCTGCTCGGCCATCCCTCCTGTTGGGGCTGGATCGCTGCGTCCGATTGTTGCATCCGGCACAAACGTGCACGTATCCGTGTGGGATCTCCTTGGGCGGTTCATACAAGAACTGATAGTCGCCCGGATCACCTCCAACCTTGTAGACAACGTATGCCGGTGAACCTTGTTGCTGTGGAGCTGCCATCGCGCGGCAATGGTGGCCTGGTGTGGAGTTGCACCTCTCCCTGGTGAGTCCCTAGAGCAGGTCCTGAAGGGGAGTACTGGTGCCTCATGATCTCTTGCACCACACGGAGCGCAACGCGCTCCAAAGAATTTACCAGGCTCTCAGAATGCCGATGCAGCGAGTGAGCCACCACGTAGTTGATTTCCTATCGCAGGGCTCTGGTACGTTCCTATGAAGGGAGAGACAGATCCACCCCTTCAAGGACGCCTTGTGGCGTGAATCCTTTGATGCGATGCCGTGCGGGTCTTCTCAAAGGAGCCGATGAGCTCGGCTTCACGGATGGCCTTCAGCTCATCGAATTTCTTCTTGTGATCCGGGGAGATCCTCGTATGTGATCTGTTCCTCTGCCATCTCGGGTGTCGGTGTTGACGTGGATGTTGCGAAGATGTCCTACCGGGCGTGCCGAATGTGTTACCCTCCAAAACCCACCGACGGGCAATGGCTAAGCAACACGAAGAGCCGGGAGGCTCCCAAGGCCGCTTAGTGGACCCCGGCACCTCGCGTCGTCCCGCAAATCTTCCAGCCACGTCCTGGCGGTTGCTAGGGCGTGCCACTGACCTAGACCCGATCAGGAAGGTGTTAGCGTGCTTCGATTGTTCTGCATGGTAGACACGTAAACATTAAATACGAGCCCTATCGGCTCTCGGGTTGCCCTGTGGATCGGCTCAAAGAGCCGATCGCCCCATGGTTCTCGTTGGATTTGCAATGACATGGGGATCCTGCTTGAAAACAAAGCTAAACCGATCTACGACATAGGGTTCTCACCGCATAACCGGAACGTCCTACGTGTGATCGGCCCAGCTACGGAAGATGATGCAAACTACCCCTACAAGAGGCCTAAAAACCAACATAACGTTGATTCCCGGAACATCCAGGGACGGTGAACAACACCTAATGCACTACCGGATCGTCCGACCCCACATAAGGCCTAACTATGCAGATATTAAACTAATCCCAGCAGCAACTATAACAGATCGGATCTACTAAGTAACGAACAAGCAAGATGCTGCCCTTACACCGGATAGGTGTAAGGGCAGCTAGTCGAGGGCGGCATTGCCACGCAGATATGCACGAGAAAGCATCAATGCGAGCCCCTAAACACCTAATAATAAGTAGTACTCGCCATCAACAACGCCACGCAGTACAAGGTAGACGAAAAACGTATCTGCCTAGATCGCGAGATGCGATCTAGGCGCATGGTGCTTATCCGGAAGAAACCCTCGAAGAAAGGGTGGCGATGCGCCCGATTTGTGTTTGTTGTGAACGATGATTGTCCCTCTTTTCCGATAACCCTAGATACATATTTATAGTCCAAGGGACTTTCTAATTGAGGCGTGCACCTAACCGTGCACGGGCCGGACTCTATCTTTTAATCTAAACACGATACGATCTACTATATTACAGATACATGGGCAACTTAGCCCAAACTCTTAGCGCAAGGCCGCTTCGAAGATGCTCCATGTGTACGTCCTTCAAGCCCATCTTCACTTACGGCCCATCTCCTGATTTGGTCAAAATCCGGTGATAACAAAAGTGTAAGACACTTGCATAACTATGTTAAGTTTATACTTGTCAATTAGAAGGTAATTGATATGTGGAATCTACTACTTAATTGTAGATTATGCACCGTTACCTTAAGGTCTAAATTATGTCATTATGACATAATGACCCCTTCAATTTTGCACACAACTTATGGATTGCATGATGGCAATGAATTTATTTCGTTCTCAACTGCGAGGTCTACACCGCCATGCGGTGATTACCTTCAATGTGTTTTAATTAACACAAGGTTGAAAAAGCTCCATAAGAGTGAGGTCTACACTACTTAGTAGTGATTACCTCCATGTGTTTCAAGCAAAAATGAAGGCGCAATAGTTATGGCATGGTATCATAGCAACGAAATAATTTTTCGTTTAAAACTATGATGTCTACACATCTGATGACTATCTTGATGAAGTTTTTCCAAATGCTTTGCAACTTCATAGCATTTGTCATTGGTTGTGACTTTATTGTCACGTACTCCATCAAATGTTGAACCAAGACATTGGCGACGATAACATCGCCATGTTATGCTATGAAGAGAATTATGCAAAATACTTGCATAATTTGGTGATTACCTTCCATGTAAACACAACTTATGAGACGCCATCATAGCTACGAATTAATTTTCAGGCACAACTGAGAGGTTTAACACCATTTTGTGGTGATTACCTTCATGTGTTATAAATAACATAAGGTTGTGGAGGCTATGATCGATGAGAATGTCCATAAGAGTGAGGCACCACTAGGTGGTTGACTACCTCCATGTGTTTTAGAAAATTAAAGGTTTGTCCCTTTTGAGGTGACTAACTTTAATCTGAAGATCTACACCACATTGTGGTGTTCTTGTGGAAGGCTTGACCTATGAGTCACTACGAATCACCATGACCATGATTATGTTCAGCCATAGCATTTTCATCCTACTTAATCTACAAAGTGTCGCATTTAACAATTTGAGGTTCACACTAATAACTTCAAGCCAATGTCTTGAAATTATAATTAATTTTGCAAAGTTCGTTGCAACATAACCATGATGGTTTTTAATTTACCAATTGTAAATTAATAATCTCTGGTTCACCCATGTAAGTAAATGATGGCTGGAAAGGAATCTGAGGCATTCGCCCTCGATGGCCACTACTACCATATATGGGACATGGACATTAAGATCAGTCTTGCGTCCCATGGATTAGTGCGTGTAATCCAGGCCCCGAAGGATCCACCTCCGGCTGTAGTCACGCCGCTAACAGAAGAGAAAAGGTATGTTTTCTTGTACATCATAAGACATCATACATCCAGATCATAAGGGTTGTGAAAGGCATGGCAGAGCACAAGTTTGAAAAAACTAAGCTTTGCGACGAGTGTGGATGCTATACACATATCACGCGGGAATGCCACACCCCATAGCATCTGGTTTTTCTGTATCAGCAATCGCTGGGATGCAAATAACCTTAAGGGAAAAGGTTTGAAGCTCACTTCAACCTTCATCCAGACCACACCAATGGAGCTAGTTGTTCGCCAGACGTTCCTCCGGGACGTTGGCAACACCATGCCTCTCTGGCGGTCATAGGACCCTATGGGCACGGAGAACATGATGATTGAGTATGCCTCAGCCGACATGTTTGGAGACTTTGAGTAGTCCCATTATCTCCTTAGTGATTGATTTATTCATGTCCATTTATGTTGTTGCAACAGACATATATTGTATCAGCACTCTGATATAAATAAGATTGGATGTCCTCTATATATTTGATAAAGATTTCCATACCAGAAACTCTTGAATTCGATATATAGATTTCCGCGGGAGCCAATCCGATGGATGAGGAACAAGTATTTGAAAAGGGACCCTCTCTATTGTTTGGATTGTACTACACGTACAACCAACCCGCATCACATGTTACCTACAAATCAATTCCATTGGTCATAATTTGCATGAAGCTAAGTTTTCTCAATCATCGGATATGTAGCCCATTTTGAGGTTCTCATATACCTCAAGATCAAAGCTAGATCACTTAAGTCCCTCGATCGAATGCATTCGAGGTGATATTTGTGGCCTCTTCCAACCATAGTGTGGACTGAAATCGAATTATAATCAATTCGAATGGACAATGATGCAAAATTCTCTTCATGTGCCTCCAATAATTATTGCATGGCTTTCGAAGATTGGAGTTTAGCACTTTGTCACATATGTCCATACACAAAAGGTTTGGTTGAATATCTGAGCAAGAGGATCGGCCTCATTGCATAATCTTTGTTAATGAGTTGAAAGTTTACCAACTTCACGTTGGAGTCATGCGGCTTTACACACCCTTGACTAACTAACTGCATATCGCAGAACTTCCCCTCTGCAATTGATACGTGGAAATCCTCCGAGCATTTCCCATCTGCGTAAGTTCGGAATCGCTTCACGCGTACCGATCTCACCACCACAGCGTACATCATAGGCCCACAAATTAGGGATCTATGTGAGTACAGATCTCCGTCGATCACTAAGTACCTTGAACTCCTCATAAGGGATCCGTTCATAGTCTCGTACGCTGATTGCAAATATTGAAGGATGGATATTTCCAGGCATTAGGGGAGATTTCAAGTACCAAATAGAATGCCAGGAAATCATTTGGAACTCCACGTTCCTCCTCATGTCCACGTACTCAAGAATATAGACTATACGTCTAGGATTCACAAATTTGCAACAGTTCGCAAATAACTTGCCATATTCATTTACTGATCTCAAAGGTGTTATATAATCCTTTAATCCGGCTAGAAATGCGCCCGAAAGAGTGGAGGTACCAATAAAAACCACTCAACTCCCTATTTCTTAAAAGAGGGGGAGTAGTACGGCCTCTAACCAGGATCTAGCTTCCTGCAAGCAACAAGGAAAGACGAGGAGAAATCCTCTAAATCAGTAAATACATATCAACTTGATGCGCGTAGATGTACACGTCCGTTGGGAACCCCAAGAGGAAGGTATGATGCGCACAAGTTTTCCCGAAAGAAACCAAGGTTTAATCGAACCAGTAGGAGCCAAGAAGCACGTTGAAGGTTGATGGTGGCGAAATGTGATGCGGCGCAACAACGGGGATTCCGCCAACGTGGAACCTGCACAACAAAACCAAAGTACTTTGCCCCAACGAAACAGTGAGGTTGTCAATCTCACCGGCTTGCTGTAACAAAGGATTAACCGTATTGTGTGGAAGATGATTGTTTGCAAGAAAACAGTAAAACAAGTATTGCAGATAGATTGTATGCGATGTAAAGAATAGGACCGGGGTCCACAGTTCACTAGAGGTGTCTCTCCCATAAGATAAAAGCATGTTGGGTGAACAAATTACAGTCGGGCAATTGACAAATAGAGAAGGGCATAACAATGCATATACATGATATGATAAATATAGTGAGATTTAATCCGGGCATTACGACAAAGTACATAGACCGCCATCCAACTGCATCTATGCCTAAAAAGTCCACCTTCAGTTATCATCCGAACCCCATTCATATTAAGTTGCAAAGCAACAGACAATTGCATTAAGTATGGTGCGTAATGTAATCGAAAACTACATCCTTAGACATAGAATCAATGTTTTATCCCTAGTGGCAACGCACATCACAACCTTAGAACTTTCTCACTGTCCCGGTGTCAATGAAGGCATGAACCCACTATCGAGCATAAATACTCCCTCTTGGAGTTAAGAGCAAAAACTTGGCCAGAGCCTCTACTAATAACGGAGAGCATGCAAGATCATAAACAACACATAAACAATAGATTGATAATCACCATAACATAGTATTCTCTATCCATCGGATCCCGACAAACACAACATATAGTATTAGATAGATGATCTTGATCATGTTAGGCAGCTCACAAGATCCAACAATGAAGCACAATTAGGAGAAGACGACCATCTAGCTACGCTACGGACCCATAGTCCAGGGGTACTCACTCACATCACTCCGGAGGCGATCATGGCGATGAAGAGTCCTCCGGGTGATGATTCCCTCTCCGGGTGCCGGAGGCGATCTCCTGAATCCCCGAGATGGGATTCGCGGCGGCGTCTCGGAAGGTTTTCCGTGTCGTGGCTCTCGTACGGGGGTTTCGCGAAGGAGGCTTTAATTAGGCGAAAGGGCAGGTCAGAGGCGGCACGAGGGGCCCAGATGGGCGCGCGGCCGGGCTGGCCGCGCCGCCTGTCGTCCGGCCACCTCGTGGCCCCGACTCTCCTTCGGTCTTCTGGAAGCTTCGTGCAAAAATAGGACCCTGGGCGTTGATTTCGTCCAATTCCGAGAATATTTCGTTACTAGGATTTCTGAAACCAAAAAAAAACAGCAACTGGCTCTTCGGCATCTTGTTAATAGGTTAGTTCCGGAAAATGCGTAAATACGACATATAATGTGCATAAAACATGTAGGTATCATCAATAAAGTAGCATGGAACATAAGAAATTATCGATACGTTGGAGACGTATCACAACCTAGCATTGATGGGTAGTATACGCCCAGTGGAAGGGAAACCTCCACAACCCAGCTTCAGTTTGCACACACTGGTTGGGACATCGGAACACCCGGACTCACGCGTATTGGGAAATCACGAAGAGTCATCATGGGTGCTTGATATTTCCTCCAACTATATTGATTCTGGAGAATCATATGATTAAAGCCTACAAATGTCGACAATATTTCTCTTGTATGATTGCAAACATCCTTCATAATGTTTCAGATCCAAAGACCATGGCCATGGCAGAGTGTAAACCACTTGCTTGGATTGAAACAATCGAAGGGTGCAATCCAAGCAGAATTAGCCTCGCTCCTCCGAATGAATTCCCTATGCGGTTCAATATGTTCTCTTCCAGCAACGGAATGAGATAACAAGGTGGTGAGAAAGCAAGGCTTGTAGCATAAGGTCGGATTTACGCAGAGATCCGAGACCTAATCTCCATATGCGAGTGAAATCCTATTTCCGATACATTATATCATTGGCAGTACAAAATCATCTATCTATGCAGTTGATAGATGTAGTGACTATATATCCATGTGGATCACTAGATTTGGACATGTATAGTTCCTGATGGAATCTCAATCTGAATCGAAATGCAAATGCAACATGTATTGTGTAAATTTAATAAGTCACAACATGGCTTATTGTTGTCGGTATATTTTGGTACAACCGACGTAGTGAGTTCCTTATACACAAGGATTACTCCTACAATGATGATTACTCATGCATTTTTGTCATACACAAGTATTTCTCTTGCAATGACGAAGCACATGATCATCCTAAAGACGGAATTTGAGATGAAGGATTTGGTTTAACCCAAATAGTGCTTGATACTATAAGTCGAGCTACTTCACTCAAGTATTATGGTACACCAAGTTGCCTATATTATAAATATTGGAGAAACTTAAAATGGACAAGTCATATCCATCTCCCATGCCGGTTGTTCGATCTCTAGACGTAGAGAAAGATTCACTCAAACCACGGGATGATGTAGAAGGGATGTTTGGACTTGAGGTTCCATATCTAAGTGCTATTGGATCCACCAACACAATTGGTTGGGAATCAAGAATATCTTTTGATATCTCCAAGGCACCACACATTACTTGACCTAATCTTATAATTTCAGAGAAATCTGAACTCCAATATCATCAGAATACACTGATGATTGCGACTTGAATGATCCCCACAATGTGCACCTACATGGTAGAAGTGTCACTCCATTGATGTCTTCAAAACAGACTCCAGCGACTACACCTACCAATCATTCTAAAATACAAGGCCTCGTACACACGTGTAGCTTTATGGAATGATAAACCACATACATCAGTCATGTGGAATTGGTTCTCTTGAACCATCAATCATTATCTACACAGATAATGTTGCTTGTGTTGCATGGATGCAAACATGATATATCAAGAGCAATATCACTAAGCATATTGCCTCTAGACTGTTTTAACTCCATGAACTTCAAAAGAGTTGGGGATAAACATTTTGCAAGTCAAATCACACAATAATGTTGTTGGTTTGTTCACGAAGTCTCTACCAACTTCAGTATTCCAGAAGTATTTTATGGAATTGGTATGCGACGACTTCCAAATTTGCAAGAATCAGGGGGAGTATCTTCATGAATCAATCATGTTCAAAGCATCATATTACACTCTTTTTCCCTTCATGAGTTTACTACACAGGTTCTCATCAAGGTTTTTAATGAGGTAATATCAACACAACATGATATGTCATATTTTCTGTTTTCCCCAACGGGGTTTTTAGGAAAGTATATATGACATATATTGTTCTCTAAACTCTATGGGTTTTTCCCTTTTACAAGGTTTTTCTCATATTGAGTTAACAAAGAGACAATACCAATTATATGTTGTGTCATTTTCTCCTTATTTTCCCACTGGGTTTTGAAGGAGTTTTAACAGCATATCTAACCATTATATGTTGCATCATTTTCTCCTTATTTTCCCACTGGGTTTTAAGGAGTTTTAGCAACATAACATACACACTACTCTCCTCGTATTTTTCCCACAGGGTTTTTAGAGGAAATGATTCCAAAGATGATTCTAGAGATGACCAAGCACAAGGACAAGGAAGGATTAGGGGGAGTGTTAGGATTTAATTAATAGGTTAATTAAAGGGGTAATCCTCCCTCATGTAATTCTCTATGTTGATTGGTTTGTCAACAGACACAACCCTTTCTCACACCTCTTCGAACAGATGTGACCCATATTCGCGTCTCTTCTCCTTGTATATAAGTTGTGAATCATCAATGGAACAGACTAGTTGAATTATTTGTTGTCTCTCTCGTTTGGTTCTCGATATTACTTCTAACAGTAACTTTTGGTTTTGGACCCTGGAAGAATAGGCACATGTTACGGCCCATTCATAGTAATTTCGTCCTCTACGGGATAATCACGTTTTGCCGACAAGGGCCAGTTTGCTGAGTATAAAATGTTCGCAACTCTGTAAACAAACCTCTTTGCTGTGGTCAACCCTGAAAACACACGGTAAAAAAGTCCCACTCGGTAAAGATACGAAAAAACACACGGCGAAGAGTCGAAAATGCACTCGGTAAACAAATGCCAACGGCAAAAAATATTGGGACATACTGCTGGCGCGTCCATAGCCGGCGGCAACATCATGGCGATGTGGCTTTCTCGAGTGTCCTCTAATAGACACCCGGCAAATCCTTGAAGGTTTTTTTTTCACCCATTTTTCCCCGGAGTGGGTACCCTTCCTGTTGTGGTTCTATCGACGAGTACGCCATGAGAGATACCTCAAGGTGGGTAGGAGAGAGAGAGGAGGGGATAAGGCATGGATCGTCTGGGAAAGGGAGTCATAAGTTACCTAGATTCAGATCCTACTTTTCCCTATAAATCACTATATGAGCAACAAGTGCACGGTTACAATAAAGTGTGATGTATATGTCCCAGAGTCTCCCGTAGGCATGCTTATAAAGGCGTTTGGGTCTAGAGTTAAAGGAAAGCGTTCAAGGAGAATCTAACACAAGTCCTAGACAAATACGACAACACGTAACTAGCTCATCACGATTTCACCGAGCCCAAGGAGGTAACCGCATTTTATAGTCCTAGCTGGACCTCAGCCTTGATCCATCAGACACTAGGCTGCCCGATGATACCATGGGCCTGGCCATCATTTTTTGGTCACCCGGGCTTTCCGGTATGAGGCACCATTGTGGATATACCTATTTCTCATATGCCTAATAGTTTTGGTTGTTTTTTCGCAGAGTGTCTGATGCGCGTAGATGTACACGTCCGTTGGGAACCCCAAGAGGAAGGTATGATGCGCACAGTGGCAAGTTTTCCCTCAGAAAGAAACCAAGGTTTAATCGAACCAGGAGGAGCCAAGAAGCACGTTGAAGGTTGATGGTGGCGAAATGTGATGCGGCGCAACACCGGGATTCCGCGCCAACGTGGAACCTGCACAACACAACCAAAGTACTTTGCCCCAACGAAACAGTGAGGTTGTCAATCTCACCGGCTTGTTGTAACAAAGGATTAACCGTATTGTGTGGAAGATGATTGTTTGCAAGAAAATAGTAAAACAAGTATTGCAGTAGATTGTATGCTATGTAAGAATAGGACCGGGGTCCACAGTTCACTAGAGGTGTCTCTCCATAAGATAAAAGCATGTTGGGTGAACAAATTACGTCGGGCAATTGACAAATAGAAGGGCATAACAATGCATATACATGATATGATAAATATAGTGAGATTTAATTGGGCATTACGACAAAGTACATAGACATCCAACGCATCTATGCCTAAAAAGTGCACCTTCAGGTTATCATCCGAACCCCTTCCAGTATTAAGTTGCAAGCAACAGACAATTGCATTAAGTATGGTGCGTAATGTAATCAACAACTACATCCTTAGACATAGAATCAATGTTTTATCCCTAGTGGCAACAGCACAACACAACCTTAGAACTTTCTGTCACTGTCCCAGGTATCAATGAAGGCATGAACCCACTATCGAGCATAAATACTCCCTCTTGGAGTTAAGAGTAAAAACTTGGCCAGAGCCTCTACTAATAACGGAGAGCATGCAAGATCATAAACAACACATAAGTAATAGATTGATAATCACCATAACATAGTATTCTCTATCCATCGGATCCCGACAAACACAACATATAGAATTACGGATAGATGATCTTGATCATGTTAGGCAGCTCACAAGATCCAACAATGAAGCACATGAGGAGAAGACGACCATCTAGCTACTGCTATGGACCCATAGTCCAGGGGTGAACTACTCACTCATCACTCCGGGCGACCATGGCGGTGTAGAGTCCTCCGGAGATGAATCCCCTCCCGGGTCTGGGCGATCTCCTGAATCCCCGAGATGGGATTCGCGGCGGCGTCTCGGAAGGTTTTCCGTATCGTGGCTCTCGTCTTGGGGTTTCGCGACGGAGGCTTTAAGTAGGCGAAAGGGCAAGTCAAGGGGTGGCACGAGGGCCCCACACACCAGCGCGGGCCCAGCTGGCGCGCGGCCCTGGCGTGGCGGCGCCTCGTCGCCCCGTTATCCCTTCGGTCTTCGGAAGCTTCGTGCAAAAATAGGACCCTGGGCGTTGATTTCGTCCAATTCCGAGAATATTTCCTTACTAGGATTTCTGAAACCAAAAACAAACAGCAACTGGCTCTTCGGCATCTTGTTAATAGGTTAGTTCCAGAAAATGCGTAAATACGACATAATGTGTATAAAACATGTAGATATCATCAATAATGTAGCATGGAACATAAGAAATTATCGATACGTAGCAGACGTATCAGCATCCCCAAGCTTAGTTCTGGTCGTCCCGAGCAGGCAAACGATAACAAGGATAATTTCTGGTGACATGCCATCATAATCTTGATCATACTATTGTAAACATATGTAATGAATGCAGCGATCAAAACAATGGTAATGACATGAGTAAACAAATGAATCATAAAGCAAAGACTTTTCATGAATAGTACTTCAAGACAAGCATCAATAAGTCTTGCATAAGAGTTAACTCATAAAGCAATAAATCAAAGTAAAGGTGTTGAAGCAACACAAAGGAAGATTAAGTTTCAGCGGTTTCTTTCAACTTATAACATGTATATCTCATGGATAGTGTCAACATAGAGTAATATAACAAATGCAATATGCAAGTATGTAGGAATCAATGCACAGTTCACACAAGTGTTTGGTTCTTAAGGTGGAGAGAGATAGGTAAACTGACTCAACAATAAAAGTAAAAGAATGGTCCTTCAAAGAGGAAAGCATCGATTGCTGTATTTGTGCTAGAGCTTTTATTTTGAAAACATGAAACAATTTTGTCAACGGTAGTAATAAAGCATATGAGTTATGTAAATTATATCTTACAAGTTGCAAGCCTCATGCATAGTATACTAATAGTGCCCGCAACTTGTCCTACTTAGCTTGGACTACCGGATCATCGCAATACACATGTTTCAACCAAGTGTCACAAAGGGGTACCTCCATGCCGCCTGTACAAAGGTCTAAGGAGAAGCTCGCATTTTGGATTTCTCGCTTTTGATTATTCTCAACTTAGACATCCATACCGGGACAACATGGACAACAGATAATGGACTCCTCTTTAATGCATAAGCATGTAGCAACAATTATTATTCTCATATGAGATTGAGGATATATGTCCAAAACTGAAACTTTCACCATGATTCATGGCTTTAGTTAGCGGCCCAATGTTCTTCTCTAACAATATGCATGCTCCAACCATTAAGGTGGTAGATCTCTCTTACTTCAGACAAGACGGACATGCATAGCAACTCACATGATATTCAACAAAGAGTAGTTGATGGCGTCCCCGAAGCATGGTTATCGCAAAACAAGCAACTTAATAAGAGATAAAGTGCATAAGTACATATTCAATACTACGATAGTTTTTAGGCTATTTTGTCCCATGAGCTATATATTGCAAAGGTGAATGATGGAATTTTAAAGGTAGCACTCAAGCAATTTACTTTGGAATGGCGGAGAAATACCATGTAGTAGGTAGGTATGGTGGACACAAATGGCATAGTGGTTGGCTCAAGGATTTTGGATGCATGAGAAGTATTCCCTCTCGATACAAGGTTTAGGCTAGCAAGGTTATTTGAAGCAAACTCAAGGATGAACCGGTGCAGCAAAACTCACATAAAAGACATATTGTAAACATTATAAGACTCTACACCGTCTTCCTTGTTGTTCAAAACTCAATACTAGAAATTATCTAGACCTTAGAGAGACCAAATATGCAAACCAAATTTTAGCAAGCTCTATGTATTTCTTCATTAATGGGTACAAAGTATATGATGCAAGAGCTTAAACATGAGCACAACAATTGCCAAGTATCACATTATCCAAGACATTTTAGAATTACTACATGTAGCATTTTCCAATTCAAACCATATAACAATTTAACGAAGAAGTTTCAACCTTCGCCTTGAATATTATGAGTAAAGCCTAAGGACATATTTGTCCATATGCAACAGCGGAGCGTGTCTCTCTCCACAAAGTGAATGCTAGGATCCATTTTATTCAAACAAAAACAAACCGACGCTCCAAGTAAAGAACACAAAATGTGACTGAATAAAAATATAGTTTCAGGGGAGGAACCTGATGATGTTGTTGATGAAGAAGGGATGCCTTGGGCATCCCCAAGCTTAGACGCTTGAGTCTTCTTAAAATATGCAGGGTGAACCACGGGGCATCCCCAAGCTTAGAGCTTTCACTCCTCTTGATCATAGTATATCATACTCCTCTCTTCACCCTTGAAAACTTCCTTCACACCAAACTTCAAGCAAACTCATTAGAGGGTTAGTGCACAATTAATAATTCACATATTCAGAGGTGACACAATCATTCTTAACACTTCTGGACATTGCACAAAGTTACTGGACATTAATGGATCAAAGAAATTCATCCAACATAGCGAATACGGCAATGCGAAATAAAAGGCAGAATCTGTCAAAAACAGAACAGTCCGTAAAGACGAACCTGAAAGGTGCACTAGACTTGCTCAAATGGAAAAACTCAAAACTAATGAAAGTTGCGTACATATCTGAGGATCACGCTCGTAATTTTACAGATTTTTAGAAATTTTCTACAGAGAGTTATGACAGAATTCGTGACAGCAATGCTGTTTCTGCGCAGCGATCCCAAATATAACATCAACTTTAACATAGAAATTTTACTTGGCACAAAAACATGATAAGGAGAGGTTGCTACAGTAGTAAACAACTTCCAAGACTCAAATAAAACAAAAATTGCTGTAGTAAAAACATGGGTTGTCTCCCATAAGCGCTTTTCTTTAACGCCTTTCAGGCGCAGAAAGTGTATTTCAAGTATTATCAAGAGATGAAACATCGACATTACCTTGGGCTTTACCCTTACCTTTCTTGTCCTTTTTCTTACTCTTTGGCTTAGGGAATATATGGCTACACCCGGGTGTAGAGGTGAATTTTAAGGTGCCTTCTCTCACGTCTATGACTGCTCCCAATAGTTTAACAGGGATCTTCCGAGTGTGATTTGTCCTGTTCCTGCGCATTCAATGACAAGGTAATCAATGGATATTGTTCTCCCAAGAATGGTTGTATGCACACCCGCAGCTATCCCTTTAGGAATTATAACAGAGTTATCAATAAGAGTTATTCCTTCTCCCCCTTCAGCGAATTCCCAAAGTTTCAATGATTTATGAATACTCTTAGGCATTAGGCAAAATTCAGTCATAATATCACAATTAGCATGAAGAGTTTGGTTACCTATGACAATTTTAATAGTAGGATCCCACAATGAAGGTTCAGAGTTCACTAAAACTTGATCAAGACGGTTACGAATATATCCATAATTTTCATTTAGGCGAGTTGCACTTGTTTCAAGAGTGTTTAATCTATTATAAATGCTAATAAGGGCTGAATCAAAGTTATTAGCTGAATCATGTGATGCAACCAACTTCTTTATGACATTAAAAGCTTGATCCCCATTACAATGAAGGAAATCTCCTCCCACTAGAGCATCCAAGGCATATCTATAGCGAATCATAAGACCAAAATAAAAATTACTAAGGAGCAAACTTAGAGTCATTTGAGGTTCAGTTTTACGATAAGAAGTAAAAATCCTGGACCAAGCATCTTTAAAACTTTCCTCATCCCCTTGTTTAAAAGTAAAAACTAATTCCTCAGGTGAAGAAGTAACAAGTACAGAACTAGACATGATAACAAAAGTAAACTAAATGCAAGTAACTAATTTTTTGTGTTTTTGATATAGAGAGCAAGACAGTAAATAAAGTAAAACTAGCAACTAATTTTTTGTGTGTTTTGTTTAGGTGCAGCAAACAAAGTAGTAAATAAAATAAAGCAAGACAAAAACAAAGTAAAGAGATTGAGAAGTGGAGACTCCCCTTGCAGCGTGTCTTGATCTCCCGGCAGCGCCAGAAAAAGTGCTTGATGCGCGTAGATGTACATGTCCGTTGGGAACCCCAAGAGGAAGGTATGATGCGCACAGTGGCAAGTTTTCCCTCGAAGAAATCAAGGTTTAATCGAACCAGGAGGAGCCAAGAAGCACGTTGAAGGTTGATGGTGGCGAAATGTGATGTGACGCAACACCAGATTCCGGCGCCAACGTGGAACCTGCACAACACAACCAAAGTACTTTGCCCCAACGAAGCAGTGAGGTTGTCAATCTCACCGGCTTGCTGTAACAAAGGATTAACCATATTGTGTGGAAGATGATTGTTTGCAAGAAAACGATAAAACAAGTATTGCAGTAGATTGTATGTTATGTAAAGAATAGGACCGGGTCCACAGTTCACTAGAGGTGTCTCTCCCATAAGATAAAAGCATGTTGGGTGAACAAATTACAGTCGGACAATTGACAAATAGAAGGGCATAACAATGCATATACATGATATGATAAATATAGTGAGATTTAATTGGGCATTACGACAAAGTACATAGACCGCCATCCAACTGCATCTATGCCTAAAAAGTGCACCTTCAGGTTATCATCCGAACCCCTTCCGTATTAAGTTGCAAGCAACAGACAATTGCATTAAGTATGGTGCGTAATGTAATCAACAACTACATCCTTAGACATAGAATCAATGTTTTATCCCTAGTGGCAACACACAACACAACCTTAGAACTTTCTGTCACTGTCCCAGGTATCAATGAAGGCATGAACCCACTATCGAGCATAAATACTCCCTCTTGGAGTTAAGAGTAAAAACTTGGCCGAGCCTCTACTAATAACGGAGAGCATGCAAGATCATAAACAACACATAAGTAATAGATTGATAATCACCATAACATAGTATTCTCTATCCATCGGATCCCGACAAACACAACATATAGAATTACAGATAGATGATCTTGATCATGTTAGGCAGCTCACAAGATCCAACAATGAAGCACATGAGGAAGACGACCATCTAGCTACTGCTATGGACCCATAGTCCGGGGGTGAACTACTCACTCATCACTCCGGAGGCGACCATGGCGGTGTAGAGTCCTCCGGAGATGAATCCCCTCTCCGGAGGCGATCTCCTGAATCCCGAGATGGGATTCGCGGCGCGTCTCGGAAGGTTTTCCTTATCGTGGCTCTCGGTGGGGGTTTCGCGACGGAGGCTTTAAGTAGGCGAAAGGGCAAGTCAAGGGTGGCATGAGGGCCCCACACACCAGGGCGGCGCGGGCCCCGGCCGCGCGGCCCTGGCGTGGCGGCGCCTCGTCGCCCACTTCGTTATCCTTTCGGTCTTAAGGCTTCGTGCAAAAATAGGACCCTAGGCGTTGATTTCGTCCAATTCCGAGAATATTTCCTTACTAGGATTTCTGAAACCAAAAACAGCAGAAAACAACAACGGCTCTTCGGCATCTTGTTAATAGGTTAGTTCCAGAAAATGCGTAAATACGACATATAATGTGTATAAAACATGTAGATATCATCAATAATGTAGCATGAAACATAAGAAATTATCGATACGTAGGAGACGTATCAGTGTCCTCTAGGGGGCACTCGGCAAACAACTCTTTCTTTTTTTACATCGCCTCTTCCAACGTCAAAAATGATTTCCCGTCCACATTTGCTGAGCGTATACTGGAATGCACTCATAAAACCATGATATTTCGAGCTTCCCTCCTTTGTTTCATGCCCTTGCTTCCCATCACCCTTCAGTCAATAGATGGTGTTCTTTATCCCTCCCTTATGTGTCTATTCATCGAACACAAATCATCCAGATGAGACTGGGAATATTCTGCGGGAGGGGGGATGCGATATCCAAAATACATGGTTTTCACTACCCTCTTCCAAGTACATCTAGTTTCAACTGTGTACATCCCACTCTGTGTTTCTCAAAAACACATGGGTAATGTTCGAGCTTCATAGGGAGTTCCATGCTGATTTTTCTTAGAAGAATCGTATGGTATCCCCTAGGGACTTTCTAACAGTACCATCGTGTTTAACCATGAAGGCATATCTTGTCCCTATGAAAAATCTCCCCATCCCCATTGTGTTATTTATGTTCGTCGAATGCAAATCATTCGACTGATACTGGGTATATACTGGGAGCATGTGATATCCAACATACATCACCTTCTCGAGCCTCCTCACGATGTACCCAGTCTCAAATATATTTCCATTGCAGCCCACTCTATGTTCCTAAAGAATCCACCTGTCTAGATGTTCTTTTTGTTGTACAAATCATCTGAATGGGACTAGGTATGTTGTTCTAGTAAAAAAAACATAAAGTGCAACAACAATGACACTCATAAAGTAAAGTTCATGCCCGAACTACCACATTGCGAGGTGTCAGACACTAAAATGAGTGGGACGTTATCTTTGTTGACCGGGTTTAATCTCGACGCGCTTGGGAGAGAGGACTAGTCTCGTTGTTCAAGCCACGGGTGTTCAAAGAGGACAACCAAGTGACACGTACTCAGCGGCCTTTGGTCAATGAAGAGAGGGCACTAATGGGCTTGGTGGGCCGCCATTTCTCCTTTTGGACTTCTTCTTCCTTTTCTCTTATTATTTACTACTCTTGCCTTTTCTTATATGCGTGTAATTTCATTGGGTGCACCTTCATATTTTTGATGTCCCGTGGTTGGTGGTGTTGTGGAGGGGGTCCTTTAGGATGCTACGACTTTATATCATATAACAATAGTCCCCTTGATCTGTAAGTGCGAAGATGCGGCTATAGGTTGTCTTTTGAGGAGTTCATCTTGACAGGAGCGTGCCTAAATTTGTGGATGGGAGATGTGGGACGTCAAAATACACACGGAAAATATGGACTTGTCTGCCGCTAGCTCCATCTCCATGTCAAATCACTTTTTTTTTGCCAACAATGACCAAAAGTCGCTCGAAAAAGTATTCGTCGAGCTTTGAACGCAAAACCACTCGGCAAACAGGCTATGCATGCATTTGACAAGTGTAAGTACTCGGCAAAGGCTTTGCCAAGTTTCGAATAGCGCCTTGACAAGCTATTTTCCCACTCAGTAAAGAGTCAACCTCGGGTAGTGCCCTTAGAAACCCTACCTACCTGGCAACTTAGCAGACGTGGCAACAAGTTATACAGAATGAAATCTTAAGACCAGAAAGTCATACCAGCCTGCAAATTCCATTATTTCCCTGACCAAAAATTAGGTACGCAAGACTGTTCAACTTGACCTTATTATAAAATCATCATCTTAGCTTGAGCACACTCAATTTCGCATCAATAAATCGTGTCTGGGTTAGGGTTTTTTCTCGGATATGGTGCTTCGAACAACCGATTATTCTGATTACCACCAAGAATAAAAATACTACCGGATGAAATTCAAAGGTATTTAAATAATCAGCTTGAATAAAGAAATTACGATGACTTTTGGATGGAATTTTTAATTTTTTTTACAATCTTGTGTGGTATTATGGCTGGTATTAATCTCTATAGATGATAGTTCGAAGGATATCATGGCAAGTCGGAGATCCACTCATGGACATATGATGGCTCCGATAATGCCAAGATTTGATTTTGGTAGCGGCAATGGGTGTGCCTGATTTATTTTACAAGTGATGGCTTCTGATGAACTACTATACGTTGCATACTCGCATGTACCGGCATTTGTTGAACTATTAATATGTGATTGGTTTTGGATCGATGTATAGCGAAGATAAGACATCTCACACGTTGGAGAAAAATGGTCTTACATTTTTTAGAAATCGCTTAGCTAAGAGAAGATAAACTTGTTTTATATTCCCTTCTTCTCCCCTCTAGCAGCAAACCCGCGGAATTGCTCCGCAGTTTGATAACGGAGGCCATGCATGCATCTGCCTAGTCCTATCTATCCAATAACACTACACTTACGGACTGCTTAGCCTACAAAAACAATACGGACTGATGTGGTCTGAATTGGTTGGCTGAAATTGTTTATCTACCTGAAAAATCGGACCACCTTCCCCTTTCCCACTTTACATGCAGTGCCACGACCTGATTCCGTAAGCAAATTCCGTAGAAGTTGTCCGTACGTGTAGTGTTACTCCTATCTATCACCTATCTCCCCCAACACAAAGCTCCTTTGGTCTTTAAACCGGCGTCGGCCGAGCGGTTGCCGTCGTTCCGAATGGCAGCACCGTCCGACGAACCAACCAACCGCCGCAGTACTATGCGTCGGATGCGCGCGGATCCGGTCCGGGGAAGCTTTCACCCAAGTGCAGCAGCGAGCATTCCAAAAGGGCAGGGATCGTCTAGCTCATAGTCCCATGCAGATGCAAGTGCAACGTAGGTGGCGGGTAGGTGAGGCGTTGTTCCTGGCCGCGCGCGCGCGAGTTGGTAGGTACGGGGTCAAACAGAAGCATGCCGGTCACGGGCACGCACTGTTTGCCGGACGGCGACGCTGAGCCCGGCGGAGTCGGCAGCCACCATGCAGCGAGGAATCGATCTACCATAGATTATCCACTGACCTGTCGCTGGAATCTCTTGCCAAGACGAGCGTGAGGTCGCGGATAACGCGCCGGATTAGCTACCGGACGTCGCGCGAAGAAGCCAGGAGGATTCGTGGCTGGTCTCGTACATCGATGAATCAAGCTGTTGCGAGCACGTACTGCTAGTCTACTACTATCGATCGTGGGCTGCTACTAAATGGCAATCTCCGAGACTAAACTCTGCAAACGTATGGGTGCACCTTGTTGAATATAATTGTTTAGTTATCGTGTGATACAGGTGATAAGCTACTCTTAAACAAATAAAATATAACTGTTTAGTTTCTTTCATTAGACCGGTTATTTGGTTAAACTAGCTAGATAGCTCCATATGGTATCCGACCTATAAGGTCTTGGGTTAAAATCTAAGCCAATGCAATATTTTTTAAAAAATATATGCGGCCTCTTAAAAAAATTCAAGGATACACGTTTAAGGTCTAAAAGATAGCCCACCGGCCTAGACATGACAGAAGGTGTTAAATATAATTGCCTAGTCTATTCCATAAGCCTTTCCAGGTCGTCCAGATCAAACATGTACAGTAGGTGTGAGTTAGTAGGAGGTGCGAGTCTTAATACGTACAGGAAAATATTTATATGCCCACGGCGAGAGAAGCTATGCCGGCATAGCGTAGTTTCTACACATCTACGGCCAAAAAAGGACAGTCGACGTAGCAAAACCGTCGGCATAGCCAGACGTAAGCCGGCGGCTGCCGTCGGGATAGCCAGGACGTGGGCATTTCCCAACTATATGTTGACGGTCATCCTAGGTTCAGCTAAGCTGTCGTCATAGCTTCTTGACATGTGTCGCTGGTGGCCACCTGCTGACGGGCACTTCACAGTGTAGAGCTATGCTGATGGCAATCTATTTCGCCGTTCGCAACCAAACAATAGACGTCCATATGGCTATTCGGTTGGCATACATATTTTTTTCCACTTCAATGCTTCCATTTCATGTGTATGATTTAGTTATATTTGCATTTGATTTTCATTTGTTGCATGAAACTTTTAGTTTTTATTAATAATTCACATAAAAACGAAGGTGCAGACCACTAGGGCACCGTCGTTGGAGGGCGGTCAAAGGTGTAGACCGCATGTGCAACGAATTAGGGTTTTGGTGAAAATCGAGCACGAGAGCGCCTAAAGCCCCCAAAACTTGCGTGTGCCCTCCGGTATTTATAAAGTGTGGTCGCAGGTTCTTCGATCCAGTATTTAACCCTCGGGTGTGACCGGCTTCGCGCACATGCGCTGATGACACATAGGAAGCTTCTCGACGTATAGGGGAACTCCCTCGAGGGGTCAGCTAGAGAGAATCTTGAGAGTATATGGGCTCATCCTTGTTGCTACATGTTACTATGACCTAACCAAATTCAAATGAAGGCAGAAGTTCATTGGGGCATCTCCGTTGGGATCTAGCCAAAGCTGTAGACCGCGCAGCAAACGAGTTTGGGTTTCTCTAAATCCCGCTCCTGGGACGGTGGGAATCTCCCCAAAACCTGTGAGTGTCCCTATGGTAGCTATACAAGTGTGGTGGTACGTTTATAAACCCAACATTAACCCTTGTGGTGTGGGTATACATCATGGGTGTACCATCGACAATGCCTAAGATGGAGGATGTCCAGCCCAGGAACAAGGAGCCGAATCTAGCATGGTGATGTGGGCATTACCCTTCGGGTAACTAGTATTACGTTACCTCCTACGGCCCAACCAAGGGCCCATGAAGATCATCCACCGACCAAGGTGGGCCGTTATGCCAGTTTCAAAGAAGGATTCTTGATGAACAAGGCAAGAAGACGAAGAAACAAGAAAAATTTAGATATATAACTCTTTGTAACCTAATCGAACCCGGATAGAACTCTTGAGACCTGACTCGCAATATAAGGGAGAGGGTCTGCCGAGGGACACACAATCAGTGTAGCCATAACCACCGCAAGTCTAGAGCTAGGTCATCATAAATCTTAGTCTCTCGATGAGATCATAGTTGAAGCCTTCGACTACCCCATTGTAACCCGATAGTTTCAATAATCAAGATCAGACAAGCAGGAAGTAAGGGTTTTATCTCATCGAGGGCCCCGAACCTGGGTAAATCTCTCTCCCGTTTGTTTGATATCGATGTCTCGTGTCAGCCTGGGATTCCGTCAACCCTAAGCCCCAAAAGGTGGGCATTGCCGAGGAGCACCCTCGTCACCTGGCCTGCGCCAAGAGTCGGATCCGATAAGGCCCATGAAGGTAGCCGGATCCAGTACGACGTTTTAGGTATAGGAGGATTCTTGACGTGCACGGCAATGTAATATTCTGTAGTTAGACAAGATTGTATTTCGGCTAGGACTCTCCGTAGAAACCCTAGATCCTGGCGCCTTTATAAGCCGGATCCCTAGAGGCACAACCATAGCTTACTGTAACAACACGAAAGCGCCCAGATAATTTCAGACAAGCATGAGTAGGCCCTGCCTCCGAGCAGCGTGTTCCAAAACTGGGTAACCCGCGTACCATCATTCCAATGGCTTCACGCACATGCACTGACGATACTTAGGAAAGGTTCTAAGCGTATAGGGGAAACTCCA
Source organism: Lolium multiflorum (assembly GCA_030979885.1). NCBI lineage: Eukaryota > Viridiplantae > Streptophyta > Magnoliopsida > Poales > Poaceae > Lolium > Lolium multiflorum. Next base: position 340,994,360 of record CM061748.1, read on the forward strand.
TTGTGGGGCCAACCGGAGGGAATCTTGAGAAGATATGGGTTGATGCTTGTTACTCCATGTTCGTATGACCTAACCAAACTCAAATGAATGCACAAGTTCATTAGGGTACCATCGTTGGGATCGATTCAAAGTGGCTTTGGAGTGAAGACGACATGGTCGATGGAGATATTTATATGTCTGGCGTTTCTGTTCCGGCCACCTACAAGTATAATATGTGGAGTACAAATTTAAGCTACACGGGTTGTACAAACCGTAGAACATTTCCCGGTGGATGACCGCCCCCATTAAAAACCGGTACGATTATATCCTGACCATCCTTGTGTTTTACGAAATTGGACTTTCATCTGTGGGTGCACACTGAAGCAAAAAAAATCGTTATACTGGACAAATTAAAAAAGAATCAGTCTCTTCCAAATATACTAGCGCGAAATTCAATTTATCTCCACGTAAGTGATTGATAGGGTAACATGAGTGTAGTCGAACCCTCTAGTGCCCTATCGTTTTCCTAGTCTCCTACTCCTACCACTACTAACATGGCTAGCGCTAGGCTAGCTCAACCGTAATTTCAGCTTCGGGTGTCTAATTGGAAATGGGGCGGCCGATCTTAACCAGACGGGAATCATCATTTAGGTACGGTACACGCTCCAAGATTTGGTGGAGCAACCGCCACCGATTGGATAGCTAACTAGCAAAACCGCATAGCTGTTCTCTCGTGTCTCTACTCTCTAGCGGCTGGTCATGTGTGAGTGACTAACCCCATTTTTTACAAAAGAATGTAGATGAGAATTTGAATAAGGACGAGGGGCCATCCACTCTTTTTATGTCTAAAGTATCTACCTTATGCGAGGATTTAATCGAGGATGAGGGTATTCCACTTGATTTAGATGATCAGTTGGAACATTTAAAATTGGTTATTAAAGGGAAAAAATTAGACAAAGGAAAACATATTATAATAATAATATTCGTAAAAGTACTAGGAGAACAATTAAAAAACAATTCTCATGATGCAGAATCTAAAAAGTATGAATTGAAATCCAGGGGATTTTGGAGATACTGCAAAGCATTTGTTTGTCAGAGAGGCTATTAGGAAACACAAGTTAGATTTTCTAGCCTTGTTGGAGACTGAGAGATCAAACTTCTCTATACCTTTTCTGAATCAACTTGCGGCAGGATACAATTATTCTTGGTTTTGTTTACCTCCTCATGGTAGGTCTGGAGGTATTCTAGTGGGAATAAATTCAGATACCCTACAAGTGATAAAGGTTACTACTAGGGATTTTTGTGTCAAATTACATATAAAATGCAAAAGGGATGGTTTTGAATGAATTTTGATGCCAGTTTATGGGGCTGCTCAGGACTTGCACAAGGGCGAATTTTTAGCAGAATTAGTACGAACATGTGAGTCTGAAACATTACCTATGTTGGTAGGTGGTGATTTCAATATTATTCGAAAGAGGGAAGAAAAAGAATAATAATAATTTTAACGCTAGATGGCCTTTTGTATTTAATGCAATCATTGAACACTTAAACTTAAGAGAAATTTCTCTTTCAGGGAGACAATATACGTGGGCCAGTCGTCGAGACGAACCTACCTATGAGAAGTTAGATAGAGTTCTAGCATCAATCTCTTGGGAACAGAAATTTCCGTTAGTGACTGTTCGTGCATTAACAAGGGCGGAGTCTGGTCATGCACCAATTCTCATTGACTCAGGGGTTAAAGCTCACCTGGGTAATATCTCAAAATTCTCTTTTGAGCTACATTGGTTGAAACAGGAGGGTTTTTTTGAGATGATAAAGAAGGAGTGGAATTCGGTGACATCTGGATTTAATCATATTGATATTTGGTTAAATAAATTGAGACATATTAGAAAGTTTCTTAAAAGTTGGGCAAAAAATCAAAGTGGGAAATATGAAAAGGAGAAAGAGAGATTGTTAGACATTATAGATCGTCTTGATATTAAAACGGAAACTAACCTGTTGAATCCGCAAGAACGAGAGGAACTTAAAAAAGCAAATGAGGGTTTGAGTAAGTTAAGGCGTGAGGAAGAATCTAAGTGGGCTCAACGTGCAAAAGTTAAGCATATCCAAAAAGGGGGAAATAATACGAGGTATTTCCATTTGATTGCAAATGGTAAACATCGGAACAAGAAAGTTTTTCAGCTTGAGCAACAAGAAGGAACAATTGTTGGAGAAGACAACCTTAAGCTATACATAAGTGAATTTTATAAAAAAATATTTGGGCCACCAGAATCGACTAGCATCTCTTTAATACAGGGGGTGGTACATGATATTCCACAGATCTCAGCTACTGAAAATGATATTCTAACAACTCCTTTTACTGAAGAGGAAGTGTTAGATGCGATATCACAGATGGAACATAATAAAGCACCGGGTCCTGATGGTTTTCCGGCGGAATTCTATCAAAAAGTTTGGGCTGTAATAAAGTTGGATTTAATGGCACTATTTAATGAGTTGAGTACTGGAGAATTGTCTCTTTACAAACTCAATTTCGGGGTCATCACGCCAAAAAAGAGGATGTGGTACAGATTCAACAGTATAGACCTATTTGCTTATTAAATGTATGTTTCAAAATTTTTACCAAAGTTGGAACAAATAGAATAACGGGGATTGCCCCAAAGGTTATTAAACCAATACAAACGGCCTTCATGCCGGGAAGAAACAGTTTAGAAGGAGTTGTCATTCTCCATGAAACAATTCATGAACTTCATACAAAAAACTGGATGGGGTATTATTTAAGATTGACTTTGAGAAGGCATATGATAAAGTTAAGTGGTCGTTCCTACAACAAACCTTGAGAATGAAAGGTTTTGCTACACAACGGTGTAGTTTAAAACAAAAATTTGTACAAGGTGGGAGTGTGGGACTAAAGGTAAATGATGACATTGGTCATTATTTTCAAACAAAGAAAGGTTTGCGGCAAGGGGACCCTTTGTCCCCGATGTTATTCAACATTTTTGTAGATATGCTTGCCATCTTAATTGAACGAGCAAAAAATGATGGTTAGATTGAAGGGCTCATTCCTCATCTTGTTGAGGGGGGTATCTCTATACTACAATATGCCGATGATACAATCCTTTTTTGGAACTTGACCTCCTAAAAGCTGTAAACATGAAGCTAATTTTATGCATATTTGAAGAATTATCGGGACTCAAAATTAACTGTCACAAAAGTAAACTTTTTTGTTTCGGAAAGGCAAAGGATGAAGAGGATCAATATAAACAGATCTTTGGATGTGATGTTGGATCTCTTCCCTTTAAATATCTAGGTATTCCGATCCATTACAGAAAACTGAAAAATTCCGACTGGTATCCAGTTGAAACACGGTTTGAAAGCAAACTGGGATGCTGGAGATGAAAATTATTATCTTATGGAGATAGATTGGTCCTTATTAATTCAGTTTTAACTAGTTTACCTATATTTATGTTATCCTTTCTAGAGATACCTATTGGGGTAAGGAAACGATTGGATTTCTATAGATCTAGGTTTTTCTGACAATCTGATGAAAATAAGAAAAAATATAGGCTTACAAAATAGAATATTGTTTGTCGGCCTAAAGATCAAGAGGGTTTAGGTATTGAAGTACTCGAACTCAAAAACAAATGCTTACTAAGTAAATGGTTGTTTAAGTTGCTTAATGAGGATGGGGTGTGGCAGGAATTGTTACATAATAAATATCTAAGGAATAAAATCTTATCGGCAGTACAATCCAAGCCCACAGATTCGTCTTACTGGAAGGGCTTAATGCGAGTGAAGGAGGAGTTTTTTAATAGAGGCTTTTTTAAAGTTGGAAATGGTATGAGTACTCGTTTCTGGGAAGATGTATGGTTAGGGAAAACCCCTCTGGCAAATCAATATCCGTCATTATATAATATTGTGCGTCACAAGAATGTAACGGTAGCTCATGTGCTAGCTCAAACCCCACTGAATATTAGTTTCAGACGGACGTTATTGGGCAACAGATGGACTTTGTGGTTGCAGTTATGCCGAAAACTAATGACGGTAAATCTAAATGATGAACATGATCGTTTTGTTTGGGAATTGGCAACCAATGGTAAATTTACGGTAAAATCTATGTATGAAGATCTTATGAGTGATCATACCCCATACTTGAGAAAATATTTGTGGAAAGTTAAAGTCCCTTTAAAAACAAGAATATTTATGTGGTTCCTTAGTAACAAGGTATTATTAACTAAAGATAATTTAGCTAAACGGAATTGGAATGGATGTATGAAGTGTGTTTTCTATGGAGAACAGGAAATTGTTGAACACCTTTTCATTGACTGTCCATTAGCTATACTTCTTTAGCGTACGGTTAGTTTCACATTTGATCTTCCACCTCCTACCAATATTACAAATATGTTTGGAAATTGGTTAAATGGGGTAGATAGACAATCTAAAGCTTTTATCCGTGTTGGGGTGTCTGCTTTATGTTGGTCTATTTGGAGGGCAAGAAATGATCTTATATTTAACAAAAAACAATCTTTTCACTACTTGCAGGTTATTCATATGATGGCTCACTGGGTTCAGCTATGGGCTCTCCTTTCACCGGAGGAACTACGGGATGTCATGGCTTCTGGATGCACACGACTCCAGATGGTCGCTCAGGATATCTTGTGCCAGGATGGCTGGCGACATACTAGGAGGCTACAATGATGTTTAGTTTTTTATGTTCTTTTGGTTTCGCTGGTTGATTTTTGTATCAACTGTAGGCGACGATTGAGATGCGATTTATGTAAGACTTTATGATATTTTTTTAATAAAAGGCCGTGTGCATCATCATGATGCAGAAGCCAGGGTTGAACTCCCCATTTCGAAAAAAAAGCTCACACTTCATCAGCTAGAGGATAGCTTGGTTTGGTTGGTAGCCGTGGTGAGCTCACTCCGCTTAAATAATCGGTGTTATTCTGAGGTCAAAATTGACCTTGGTATCGAAAGGGAAGAGAGCCGGTTCTAGATTCGAAAATTTGCTTATATTGCTCCTCCATCTCCTTGGCCTTTCCAAACACGAAATTTCACTTTTATGAAAATTAATCTTGAGTGTTAAGAGCTGTGGAAAGATACACAAAATAGATTTTATATTGACAACATTTTCTAGATCATGGATAAAATGATTATGTCATCGGCGTATTGTAGTACTGAAATTCCTCTCTCAACTAAATCAGGTATGAGTCCGCCTACTTGACCATCTTCTGTTGCCCTTACAATTAGAATGGCCAACATATCCGTGAAAATGTTAAAGAGCAGAGGGGACAATGAACCGCCTTGCCTCAACCCTTTCTATTTTGGAAATAGTATCAAATATTGCTATTGACCTTAATTCCAACAGATCCTCTCTCAACAAAATGCGCAATTAAGTCACTCCACTCAGGTGCCATTGCAGAGAAAAGACCATTTAATTTTATCATAGGCTTTCCGAAAATCTATTTGAAAGCAGACACCATCCATTTTCTTCTGATAAGGTTCATGGATCGTTTCATGCAGCACAAGAACTCTCTGTAGGACGTGATGACCAGAAATGAACGCGGCTTGAGTAGGCCTGATCACCTTTGGGGCCGGGTTATCCGTGTTATTCTATTTGTTCTCACTTTTTTGAATATCTTAAAACTCACATTCAGTAAGCAAATAGGGCTATAATTTTAAATTTGGACATCATCCTATTTCTCAGGAAGGAAAGTAATAATTCTAAAATTCAAATATACAGGTGTATAAATGAAGCCATCAACTCTTTTCTGATGACTTCTCACAAAATTTGGTAAAACTCAGCCGAAACCCGTCTGGGACAGCTTTATTATACTCTATTTAGAAAATAGCCTCATTTTTTTCGATAAAGGATGCTTTATTACTTTTGAAGCAATTACATCCAGCCTCTGCATAACCAGGATGCACACAGCCGTTCGAATGTCTGAAGTCAAAAAATAAAAAAGGCGTAATACATCTCGAAACGATGAATTGTATGACACCTAAGGCGAAGGTGGTGCTGCAATCCGTAGACTATGCTGCCACCCATGTAGGAAAAAGTATCCCTCGCCGTAGCCTCCAACCGTGTACAGACCTCCGTAAAGAGGTCTCTGTTCTCCACCCGCTGAAGAGGTAACCATGAACGGAGAATACCTGTACATCTGTAGATGACCTGCAACAAAGAACAATTTTTATCATTAAAAATCTTGTCATTTCTACTTAGCCAAAGCGCCCAGATAACTTCTAGCGCCCCCACCCTAAGAAGAAACTTAAACCGTGGATCCATACCGTGCAACCAATTACCAAAGACATTGGCCACACTAGTCGGGGGATACAGGGTAGACGCTATTTGGATGACTGACCATATAGATCTCGCAAAATGGCATTGAAAAAAGAGATGTTTAATGGTTTCATCATGATGACAGAACACACACCTCGAACTTCCATGCCAATTCCGCTTGACAAGATTATCCTTGGTAAGAATAACTCCTTGAAAATAGCCTCATAAACTTCCTCTTCGGTGAAATCAGCTATGAGGATGTTGTTCTCTTCTGAAAGTGCGGGATATCAACAATTACATTATGTAGCACGGTAAAATTATTTTCATGCTGGGATGATGGTCTCTATCTACGGCACCAAAGCGGGCGGTTTTCACTTGTTGGGATAAGTGGGGAGGGTAGCTAGAACAGTGACCACCGATTCGTTGAAAAATATGTTAATTACAAGGCGTTTTCAAGGTTTGATTAGCCTAGCTGTAACCTTTGCTGTTTGCTTCCCCGTTACACTCACTCAACCGCCTGGGTGAATGGGCCGGCTTAAGATGGATGGCAGATGCACCAACGCAGACGGCGATGTGAGATGCACCACCGGTGCTTTTTACAAGGCTTGTTGGGACATTGTCAAGCCGGAGATCATGCATGTCATACATAGCTTCCACACCCTTCGGGCCGCGCATCTTCATTGGATCAACTCCGCGAATATTGCTCTAATCCCAAAGAAAGATGGAGCCGAGGACATATCGGACTATAGGCCTATAAGCCTTATCCATGCCATAGCCAAATATATTGCGAAGATGATGGCCGCTAGGCTAGCGCCTCATATGGACTCGCTTGTGTCCAATGCTCAAAGCGCATTCATCAAAAAACGGAGCATCCACGATAACTACATGTATGTGAGGAACCTTGCTCGCAAATTTCACCGCTCCAAAACTCCGTGCCTCCTCTTCAAGCTTGACATCAAAAAGGCTTTCGACTCCGTGAGATGGGACTACCTCATGGATCTTCTCCAACATTGTGGCTTCCCGACCAAATTTCGGGATTGGATTTGGGCACTCCTCTCCACCTCTACTTCGAGAATCCTCCTCAATGGTGTGCCTTGTGACCCTATCAAACATGGCCGCGGCCTCCGGCAAGGCGATCCGTTGTCCCCTCTCCTCTTTGTGTTGGCAATTGATCCGATCAACCATATCCTCACAAAAGCTACCAACCAAGGAAGGTTGCACTCCCTTCTTGGAAGAACTACGGTTGCGCGCACCTCCCTATATGCCGATGATGCGGCGATTTTTGTGGCCCCAATAAAAGAGGACATTGCTTGCCTCGCTTCAATTCTTGGCACCTTTGGTGAAGTGACCGGTTTTGAAGCCAACCCCCAAAAAAGCCTTGTTGCCCCGATCCAATGTGACGGTCTCGACCTTGACGACATCCTTCAACCTTTCCCGGCTTCGAGAACTTCCTTCCCTATGAGATACTTGGGCTTACCTTTGTCGGTCTCTAGGCTCAAACGTGGAGACCTTCAACACTTACAAGATAAAATCGCCGGAAAGTTTGCCGCCGGAAATTGGAAGAATGTTAACATGGCCGGGAGAAGAGTGTTGGTGCGCTCCGTTCTTACTTCCCAAACGATCCATCACATCACCTCCATCGACCTACCAAAAGGGGTTACCCATAGCATCATGGCTCTTCTACGGGCTTTCCTTTGGGCGGGCCAAGACAAAGTGACGGGGGGCAAGTGCAAAGTTAATTGGGATAAAGTTTGCCGTCCTACAAAGCTTGGTGGCCTTGGTATCTTGCACCTTGAGAAATTTGCCGCCGCTTTACGTCTAAGATGGTTATGGCTTGAGTGGACCGATGATTCCAAATCTTGGATCGGTCTTGGTAATCCTTGCAACAAGGAGGACCGGGCACTTTTTGCGGCCGCCACGTTCGTCAATATAGGAAATGGTGAAAAGGCCAAGTTTTGGACCTCCCCTTGGCTTGGCGGTCTTTGCCCATGTGATTTGGCGCCCTTGATCTTTACTATGTCCAAGAAGAAGAATTGCAATGTCCGGAAGGCCCTCCATAACAACTTTTGGGTCAATCAAATCAAGATCAATCACGAGTTTGGGGTGCCTCACATTGAGGAATTTGTCAAACTTTGGGGTCTCCTTCAAGATGTGCATCTTCACCATGATGTTCCGGACACCATCACGTGGAAGTTCACTAATGATGGGAAGTACTCCGCCTCCTCGGCCTACAAGATGCAATTCGAAGGCCTTGTCACAACCTCCCTAAATTCGACGGTTTGGAAAGTTTGGGCGCCTCCTAAGTGCAAGTTTTTCGCTTGGTTGGTCATGCAAAATAGAGTTTGGACGGCGGATAGGCTCCAACGTAGAGGGTGGGAAAATTGTGGAAATTGCCCTCTTTGCAACCAAGTACAAGAGACGGCGGACCACCTCATGTATAAATGTCGTTTCACCTTGCGGGTGTGGAAAGAGATCCTAGCTTGGTGTGGTATTCACGATTGCCCCCCGGAGTCTTGGATAAGTGAGCCAAATGTCGATGTGTGGTGGTCAAACATTGCCTTACGAAGAGGGCAACATAGGAGAGCCTTAGCTTCCTTGCTCATGCTAATCTCGTGGGAAGTTTGGAAGGAACGCAACGCTAGAGTCTTCCGACACCATCATTCCGCCACAAATGTCATCATCGCCAAGATCAAAGATGAGGCCCGGGCTTGGTGCTTGGCCGGCGCTAAGGATTTGTGCAATGTAATACCGGGAGAGTAGGCTCTTGTTAAAGTCCTAGGGCTTGTCCTAGGCATTTGTTATGAAACTTTCTTCTCTGAAAATGGCAAATCTTTTGCCTCGTTTCAAAAAAAAAAAAAAAAAAAAGATGTGCTAGTAACCGCGGACGAGCGTTTGTGTTTGGCAGCCAACTTGTGTGCGTTGTTTTATCTCCACGTCGTACCTAGGGCGACAAAACTTAACCTTTTGTTGCTAATGCACTCGTACAAGGCACAGTAGCTGGGCAGATAACCATGTGTTAACCAGGTCCCGCAACTAGACCTGTCACCATTGCCGACGTCCACAAATCAAAGATCTCTGGGCGAGCGGAGCAGGCCTGCCCTGCCCTGCGCGTGCGACGAGGAAGGCCTTTTGAACCTACGCACAGCAAGTTGCAATAGTGGATGGGTTGATCGAATCTTGTACTACAAGGGAGAATTGCAGATGATCAGACAGGGTAGTCAATCCCACTTGGTAGAGCTAGAGAGCGAGATCTATCCAGTCACAGAAACACGGGTCACTCTGCATCCAAGTCGTCGGCGTGCCCGCGCCAGTGGCAGCGCGCAAGTACAGCAGGCGCCCAGTACCACTATATTTCGGAGGAAAAAGTTTGTTCTAAACCCTAAACTTGTAGAGGTTCGACGAAATAAACCCCAAATTTTAAGTCTGTGTTATTTGTACCCTAAACTTGTAAATTTCGGTCTAAACCTGCAACTGTTTGGTACACTGGGCAATTCTTAGCGGGATTACAAATGACCATTGCTGATAGTGCGACCCACATGTCATTTTCATTTTCTCCCCAATTTTATATTTTTGAGAGCCATCTTCTCTCGCAATTTGTTTATCCGTTCACTCCAGTCAATCTCAATTAACGCCGATGTAGTTGTACCTACACCACAATTAAGCTCGCATCCGATGGAGTCCTCTATGCACAACCGCGGCGGCGACTCGGGTAGTCAAGAAAATGGGTTGTCTCTTGTGTTGGGGCCACGCTAGCGTGTTGTTGCTAACTGAGCCCGCCATTCTTTTCCCACTATATCATATATCTACTAAATACATAGGTTATACATACATGATAAGACGAAAATTTACCCAGTGCCATGTGACCCCAATTGGCACTACATGGGTCCGCCCCTGGTTGTTAGTGGTGGTGGCTTCCACCCGGCGGGAATGTGGCTATAGGGAGCAACCTCGCGTCCGTGCGGGGGAGCAGAGGCGTCAGACGGCCTCTTGTTGCTGCGTAGCGCAACTTTGGGTGCGACGGCCTCGCAGGTCGGGCTTGGGCAAGGGACGAGCAGGTCGCAATATCTATGTGCGTGCTAATCGGCAGAGAAAAATAATCTATTGCTAATTTGTAGAAATAGGTATGGCATGTGGGCCACCGCAGTCGGTGAAAGTATTATCTTGGAATATATTTTTTCTCAAATACCGGTCTAGGGTTCGATTTAGATCGAGAATCACAAGTTCAGGATACAAACGACAGAGATTTAAATTATGGGGTTCATTTCATCTAACCACTACAAGTTTGGGGTTTGAAATAGACTTCTTCCTATTCGGGACGAGCCGAATTCAGCTGACTGCTGCCGGCGGGCAGGGCAGGATCCAGGCAGTTGAGCGGCATGGCATGTTTCAAATAGCAAAGCTATCGATCGGATCCATGGCTAGATCCTGGGACGTACGTGTCGCCTCTAATTTGCTGGTGTTCATCGCAGGTTACATGTGGTTCGAGGCGCACCTAGCTACTTTCTTTCTTTCTCCACACTGTTCTCTCTCGGTGTCCGAAACCCATCCGCTCCCAAGCTTTAGAGCATCTCCAGTCGCGTCCCCCAAACCGTCCCCCAAAGGGATTTGGGGCGCGCATAAACCCAGCGCGCCGAAGGCCTTGTCCGGCGGCCCGGGTGTCCGGCGTCCCGAGCCCGTCCCGTCCCAGGGACGCACCGGGCGGACGAAATGAGAGGCGAGGAGGCGCGGGCCGACCCGTCGGCGGCTCGGACGCTCAACCGCCACATACGTAGCGACGGTGCGTTGACGGAAGCGGAACCGTCGCATTGGCAACCGCGTCGACGAGCGCCAACCCGCCGAATGAAGCGCCGACTCTCGGAAGAGCAGCCGCTGCTCTCTTCGACTTCGCCGCCGTTCATCCGCGCTCAATAAGACCCGTACGTACGCCGTCATTCATCCAAGCCTCCAGCGACGATGAGCTACATCTCCAGCTCCCGTCCGACACCTCCGGCCTGGGCGGCGCCATTGGTGGGACAAGACGGGAGCGCGCGGCGACGATTCCCCGCCGCTTGACAGCGAGGACGAATGGCTGGGCTGGGAGGAGGAGGAAGAAAGAAAGCGGGCGCGGCGGCGGTGGCCCGTGGCGAAAGCGAAGGCGCCCAGGACAGGCGCCAAGGCCAAGGCCAAGGCCAAGGCCGCCAAGGCCAAGGCCGCCAAGGCCAAGGCCAAGGCCAAGGCCGCCAAGGCCAAGCGACGAGCACGGCGACGGCGACGCGTCGAGCGCACACCGCCTCTTCGAAGAGGTGACGAGCACGCGCCACCGCGATGACGAAAGGGGCCATCGCGAAGAAGAAGAAGTAGATAGTTTATATGTATTTAATTATATTTTTGAAGTTTTATATATAATTTGTTTATGTTCAACCGATTTGAATATTATTAAATAGTTTCTTTCTAGCCAAAAAAATTACTTTTAATGTTTGGGGCGGCGTTTGGGGGACGCGGCTGGGCGACGTCCCCGCGACAAAACACGTCCCCTCAATCCGGCGCGGTTTGGGGGACGGTTTGGGGGACGCGGCTGGAGATGCTCTTAGTATGTTTTATTGGGAAATAGCATCAAAAACTGCCCTTTCAGTGAAGTCAGCTATGAGGATGTTGTTCTCTTCTGAAAACAACTGTGGATATCAATAATTACATCCAGTTGCATGGTAAAATTATTTTCATACGGATATGTCGTGCTCAGATGATGGTCTCTATCTACGGCACCAAAGCGGGCGGTTTTCACTTGCTGGGATAAGGCGGGAGGCTAGCTAGGATAGTGACCGTCGATTCGTTGAAAAATATGTTACACGGCGTTTTGAAGGTTTGATTGGGCTGACTGTAACCATTTTTGTTTGCTTTCCCGTTACGCTCACTCAACTGTATGGATGAATGGGCTTAAGATGGATGGCAGATGCACTAACGCAGACGGCGATGTGAGATGTGCTAGTAACCGCGTATCAGCATCTATGTTTGGCAGCCAACTTGTCTCCGTTGTTTTATCTCGTGGAACGTAACTTTTTTTTGTCGAACCTCTCGTGGAACAAGACTGGCGGATCGGTCGCGACAAAAATCTTACCCGACCTTTTGTTGCTATATATTGCAATTGTAGAAAGCACAATACCTAGATAACCAGGTCCGGCAACTAGACTTGTCACCATTGCCAACCTCCATAAATCATGATCGCTGGGCGACGTCGAGGCCTTTGAACCTGCTCAACAAGTTGTAGCAGCGGATGGCTCGATCGATTCTTGTACAAGGGAGAATTGTGGATGATCGAGCAGGGTAGTCAAGCCCACTTGGTAGAGAGCGAGATGGATCCAGTGACAAGTCAAACCAAGACGGGGCACTGTGTACCCAAGTCTTCGGCGTGCCGACGCCTAGTGGCATGTTGCGAGTACAGCAGAGCCGGCGTCCAATATATTCAGGGCGCGCGGAAGTTAGAGCATTTCTAGCATAGCTCGTAAACTGGTCAAAACCGAAAAATAACCGTAATTTTAAGGGTTTGGTTCGTAAATCGACGCAGATCAGATACCGTAAAGTAGTCGAAACTGAACAAAAAATTCGGGCCGAGACCGAAACCCCTACTTGGCCCTGTATTTGTAAGGGTAGAACGAGCGAACCGAACGTAGTCCGAACACAATCCCTAGTTTGCGCGCGAGGCAAGTTTCACCTCCCCCCAACGGCCACATCCGATCTGTGCGCCCTCACCGTCCTCTATGCCGCCGTCATTCGATCTCGCCACCATGAGTCTCGAATCGACCCAGCCGGCCGCCATTGCTAGCTCGCAGGCCCCGCCACCCTCTCCCGCGGTCGCCGGAGCTTCAGCTACACCAACCACCCCCGCCGACGTCGCTATCATGGTCTCGTCGACAAGCGTGCTCAAGCGGTGGCACGCGGGAACGCATGTGGTCCCGCAAGCCGGTGTCGCGGTGGCCAGCGATGATGTCTCGGCTGTCGCTAAAGGGGCAGACGCATCGTAGCCGAAGGCATCCCGCGCCAGACCAAAGAATTCAGCGCCGAAGAGGACGAAATCGAAGACTACGACGAGCCATGGCGCCCCGCCTCCGTTCCCATCCCCGTCAACGCCGCCGCCGCCGAAAGCCACCGTGAATGACGCCCAGAACATGCTCGACGACGGGTCAACAAGGTACAAATTACAACTCTTCCTCGGTTTTCATTGCGAATCCAACCTCGGTTTGATGTCGGCAGCGAGAGGAGATGGTTAACTATGAATTATTTGCTATGATTGTGTCATTTGATGTTTGCACTATAAACTATGCATGAGTTGTTTGCATTTGATTGTGTCGTTTGTTTGATCACATGCCAATTCCGGGGTAAACCCTGCCTTTACGGGTTCGAAAGCCGCTGGCGCAAAACAAGCCCGTAAACCAAATCGGTTTTGGTTTACGGGCTTTGGTTTACGGGCTTGTTCTGCGCCAGTGATTTTGTGATTCGTAAACACGAGTTCGGTAAACTGAACTCTGAATTATCAATTCGCGTTTATACGGGCTATGTTAGAGATGCTCTTAGCTGACCCCTGCCGGCGGGCAGGATCCAGTGGTGGATGCCCTGTCTATTTGTACTGTTTGATTTCAAATAGCCAACCTAGCGATCGGACGGGAAGCATGGCTAGATACTGGGACGCGTCGCCTCTTTAGTTTGCCAGTTTACTAGATGCGGCTTGAGGCGCACTTCGATCAAGTACTAGTCTCTAAAGAGCACTAAGCTCCCAGGGTTGCGCTCGCCTGAGATGCATTCTGGTGTCGCTTTCGTTGGGCCCACTTACACGTCAGTTATCGCCCTCAGCCTTGAGTTTTTTGCAAATTTCCGGAACCACTTCAACTCCTCACTTCCTCCTATGGCCAAATCCATCGAATCGGTTGGTCAAAAGCTGCCGGCCAGGCACCCCGTCGGCCGCCGGTCAGGCTCCCCGTCGGCAGAAGGTCAGTCTCCCCGCCGGCCAAGCGCTCGCGGCTCCCTTGCTCCGTACCTGCCCCCAGTTTCCTCGCTGACACGCGTGCGTGGAGAACCTCGACGGAGCCATACCCGTCGACGACATTGACGTCCGCGACGCCGCCGAGCGCATAGCAGCAGCCCTCCTCCATCCACCTCCCTCTAGGCGGGCGTCGGGGGAAGACGGACACGCGCGGCGCAGGAGCGCGGCCTGCCGTTGCTGGGGATGGGCAGACGGGTCGTGGTCTCGTGAGGGCGGCCAAGGCGGAGCGAGATGGGTACAGCCGCCGGCGAGCTTGCTTGAGGCCGTCCCCGACGACCGTGCTCTGTGCCATCCCCTGCTAGGTCCCGGACGAGCTCGCCCGGATCTGGCCGGAGCTCGCCTACTCCTGCGCCTGGACGGAGCTCCCTTGCGGTGCCGCTGGAAATCTCCTGGAGCCTCGCTGAGTATGCTGTTGATTTGGGGGGCTTGGGGTCGGATTTGCCCCGTCTTGTTGTTGATTCGGCGGGATTTTTTGCGTTGTCGCCAGTGCGTCTATTTTGGGTAGGTGTGGAGCAGTTTTTTTGCTGGGCTGCAGCTGCTGTAGAGTTATGGCGTCCTGCGATTTTCGCCGGCTTGTCGGTTATCTCTCTTCGGTGATGGAGGGATTGTGGGCGCGTTCCTGCTCGGCATATATTTTCCTTCGCGGTTCTATTTAGGAGATTTAGTTTCGGCCTGGGGAATGGCCTGCTGTTTGATGTGATTAGTTTTGGTTTGGGGAATAATCTGTTCATCTCTTGTTTGATGTGGCTTGTGGTTCTTCTTTGTGGTCCATGGATTGGGGGAATGACTTCTATTTGGTTGTACGTGTCCTGTTGACCCTTTGTGTGTGTCCTATTTTTTTTCCGGCGCTGTTGGGTTGCTTTATTGGTCGTGATCATTCAGGCATCCTGGTTTCTTCTCTTTGTATGGACACTGAATCTTTTGTTGGCGGCGCCTTGCCTATGCTTGATGGGCTGTGGCGGTTGGACATGTAGTAGTTGTGCCCCCTATGTTGCATTGCCGCCTACTTGTTCAGCCTCACCGGCTTACGCACTCGGCTTGCACCATGCCACGGCCGCTGCCTTCCCTGTGTCATAAGTTCCATCGTCTCGCTCGACACGGCAAGTAATAACCATAATTATTTGTAAATATTTTGTTAGTTCGAATGATGATGCTTCTCAAATATGCAACCATTTCTAAGGCTTCACTCTGCTTTCTCAACTCGGAATCTCTGCTTGGTGATGATAAGACCGACAAAAAACTCCTTACTATTGAATACAGTAAATAAAGGTTCTATTGGGGTGCCATTGCTGAAAACATTTATTTTACTTGGAGATTTCTTGTGTTACTGCAGGCTTTGAGGTGGTATGGCACTGAAGATAACTGTAATTTCCTTTCCTGGTATGTTATGCCTTACAAATTTGTGTGTGCTTTTTATGACTGCCTACTCTTGCTGATTAAATTTATTTGTAGCCACTATGATAATGGGTATTGCCTCGCTGAAATTGCAACCTTTTATTTTATGAAGGCCCAGTGCAGATATCCCTCAAACAGCCCCATAATGCTGTGCCAATGCTTTGTGAGGATCAAGAGATGCATGTCACCATCTTCAAGAGACCTGAAATTCCATTATGGTTTGTAAGGTATTAGGTGCGTTTAGGGAGGCTTATATCAGACATGGATGAAGAGCAACAGTTTTATTGGAAATAGCCTACCGGAGTGTTTACATGTTTCATATCTATGAAGTGAAACTTCTCTTTGATAAGATACACTTTGGCCTAGAATTGTTGGCGATTGAGTTTAGCTGTAACACTTTCAATGTGTTTAACTTTAGTTGCTCTAATAATATTGTGTTGTAATTAATAACTGGGTAATAAAAAATGCTTACTATTGTTTTCATTGCCAGATCTGTGTAGTACTATGAAATGGCTCACATTTGTGTGTTACCTGGATATTTAGAAATATATGATGCTTGACTTTTAGTTGTGGCTAGGATAAACTGTTCCTACTGAGCACTGCCTTAAGATATAACAAAGAAACCAGATATTTGTTTGTGTAACAAGGATATATCTTAACAGAGGCACATCCAGTGAATTCGTATTTTATTCTGTTGATCTGCTAATGTGGTTTCATTTGAAACTGGGTAGGAGTAATTTTGTGTAAGAGGATGCAAACCAATACTAACCAGGCAAGGTTTTCAGCTCATTGCATCTTTTATTGGTCATTCAACATGGTCGTCTATGTACAAGTTTGAGCTGATTAGAGATAATAGCATATTGATGGGAGGAAAGGAACACGTGGCATGACTACCTCCACCGAGAGACATGTTAGAATCATGTTGCAATGCAATTCAATGAAAGCTACGCAGATTGCTCTATTCTTTGGAAGTTGTTTACAGTTTGTATGATTTGATAGATGGATCCTATGTATTCATATCTCAAGTCTTTTTGGCTGTTACCAGGGCCTGCTGCGACCACCGTGTTCTGTGCCGACGGCCACATCTTGCATGTTGAACTCTCGAGGCTGTCTGTAAATGCAGGGCTATCATGAGCATTGAGAAGCAGTGGCAATCGGCTTGTACGGGCGTCAGCAGAAAAAAATGACGAGGAGTGGAGCTGGGGTGACTTGTGCTGTTCATAACTAGCATTGATTAGGGAAATATTAGCCCTTTTTGGTGCAACAGCTTACACCAAGATGTGAGTTTTAATCTACTATTTGTGAAGTGTGAAACCATATCTTCTATTTAACTTTTAATTATGGGTAGTAGCACAAAGAGCTTGCACTGAGATGAATGTTTTAGTCAAGTGACCTTATCTACTGTACCCTTCTTATCTTCATTTTTTCCCCGTTTATAAATACTCTCCATGTGTCATAATATTGCTAAGCTACAACATGTTTATTTAGCATTAGATCACCTTAGAGGATGCCCTGCTCCAGATTTGGAGATTGTAGCCGTAGTTTTGTGTGCTTCTTTCTCTAGCAGTCACCGGTGACTTTCCTTTTCATTTTCAAGATAATTTTTTATGGTGTGGTTATTTTGTACTGTCGCTAAATTACGTGTGGATTTCATGCGAATATATGCTGGTACTCTTACAGGCTCTATGAAAACACACATGAAGGGATTCCATGAGAATAAATGTTGAAGGTTCTGCATTGCATTTCTTAACTGAGTACGGCAAATTCATGGCACTTTTAGTTGGGGTTTTGCTGTTCTCTTTGTTCTTCCTACTGGGGTTTTGTTTTTATTTTCTGGTTGTATTCTTTGCATAATCTCGACATTCTCTTCTGATGCAAAATGAGACACTTTGATGTGTGTTTTAAGATAAAAAACCTAGCCTTCATATTTTCATTGCAGTTTCAAATCATGTTGTCCTCAAATATTATGGGCTCCAGTTGTCAGATGGTATGTCCTTCAAAACAACATTCGAAACATAAGGCTGGTTGGTACATACCACTTAGACCATAATATTTGAGGACAACATGTGGTGGAGGGTTTGAGGTTGCGGTGGATATGCGGTCCTAAGAAGACACACAACATGTCCTTCACACAATGCAAATGGTCTCTGTTTGTAGCCATGTTGTGTTGTGAGTCAAAGGTATATGTATGTGCTTCTATTTGCCATTCAGAGATCCATGACGCACCACACCGAACGTGAGTCCGCAAGAGAGAAACAAGAGGAAGGGGTCCATGCCGACAACTTGTAGATGGCAATCTAGATCTGGCTTCTACCTCAAACCTGACCTACAATAAGTAAGGCTTTCCTCTCTAGCAACACCCATTGAACAATTGATTTAGCGCTGCCCCTCCTTGCGACAATCACCACCAAGAGTTACCCGAAATGTGCAGCATCAAAAAGTACAGGCCAGCTTTGAAATCCCAGCACCTAGACACGGAGGAAGCGACCAGCATCAATGGTGTGCAACAGCAAAAATCTTGGAGTCAACTGGATCATCCTAGACACGGAGGAAGCAACCAGCATCAATGGTGTGCTGCAGCAAAAATCTTGGAGTCAATTGGCTCATCCATGCGATACCTGCTAAATAAAAGTTACCTAGCATTGCTGCTACGAATGTCTAGATGCTGCTGTTGCAAATCCAGTTTGTAGTACCCTTTTGTACATAATATCTGCATTTTGCTGCTGTAGTTAGAAGATCAAAACAGTCTACGCTGTAATATATACAAATGTGTAATGAATCAATCTCCTAGATGTTTATGTGTTGCTTAATCAAGTTCACCGAGGACAAAATCCACAATGCACCATGTCTAAATACAAACCTCATTAAGATAGTTAAAATGCCCGTGCGTTGCACCGGGAAAAACAAAAACTCGAGTGCTCCAGCGAATCATCTGTGATAACACTTCTCATATTTGACTCCATCGAAGAAGTTGGCCGCATTTTCTCCTATTCATGTTTTTTTAATTGTCTTCTTTAGTTAACTTTTGATCTGCATAATTAAAACATATCTTCAAGTAATATTTATCCATAACATATGCATCACTTTAATATTATACACTGATTTTTTTTAAAATAATATGTTAATAAATATAAAATCACTATGAAGAAACGAATTAAAGATGCATACCTTTATATTTTTTACCGAGTACAGTAGCAGTTGAGCCCATTCAGGTTACACGTTTGAAAAGCTAATGGACTAAAGACTATATAGGAGTAGATCAGTTTAGTTTTCTGTTTTTTTTTTTTTTTTTTTGAAACGAGGCAAAAGCTTTGCCTTGCGTTGATATAGGAGAAAAGAGTTGACCCGTTTATGAGTAAAACTGGCCGAAAAACCATTACAACACGATACCACACGCCAGCCCCGAGGTTGCGCTCCACACGGGTCGACGACCAACCAGATAGACACCACACCTCAACGCAACAGGCGGAGGTGAAAGACCGGAGCCTCCGCTCCAACTACCACGCCGACCCCAAGGCCGCGCCCCGCCTGACCGAAAACGAACCCGCCTCCACCGAACCACCTAAACACTCCACAAGTTGTGAATATGCATAGATACCATGGTCGATGTCCGTCAAGTGGGTTCGTCGGCGACCCACACCGCCTAGCTATTGGTGTTGTTGTCATCAGCAGCACGGCCCAACCATTGTTGTAGTTGCTGTCAGCGGCGATCCAAGCTTGGTTGCCATAAGTTTGTTGCATCGGGCCAGATCGTGGATTTGGTAGTGCAAGAACACTATCGGTCCTCAACGATGATGACTCTGTTGATCTTCTTATATAGCAGCAGTGCTGATCGGTCATCAACTCTTACCTATCATGTCGTCTGGTGTTCCAAAATTTCACCATTACCTGAGTAGATTCAAAGGCCACCTGAATTGTAGTAGGCATGCCATCCCGGAAGGCGATCGTTTCCGCCATCATAGGATTAAGAACATACTCATACCTGTCGGTAGATGCCAGCACAAACTACCCTCCAGTGCGCCTAGCAATGACCCCGGCGGTGGCTTGGACAGAGAATCGATAAGAAAACTGCATCGGCACTTTCTTTGACAATTCCCATCCTGGCTGTTGCCAAAGATAAGAAGATGTAGATTTAACTTCTGAAGATTTTTTTTAAACAACAGAACATGTCTATTGAACCACCTCATGCACCCAATTTGACATTAGCTTGTTCAATGATCGCTCAAATCAGAAGGAGACTCGGCGGCCTTTAGTAGGGGGAGCTTCCTTTTGTTCGTCAGGTCAGGTAATTGCAGCTTTACTTATACAGTTATACGAGCAGACTGTAAAAGAGGGACAGATGGACTATCTCTCGATGTATCCGGAACTTGTTGAATATTAATCCAGAGTTGGTTGCTTTCAAAAAAAAAAAAAAACTTGTACAGTTATACGAGCAGACTGTAGCGCTGCTGCGTACAGAAGACCTCGGGAACGGGTCCGCATGAGCCCTCAAGCCGCCGGCCATGCACGCCTCGTAGTCGCCGGTCGAGCGCGGCCTCAAAACTCTGGCTCTGCATGCGCCCTGCAGCCTTTGGTGCCGAGGGAAGGAACCGTCGGCGTTCGTGACCTTGTCGTCGTCGCACAGGATCGCCGACTTCCCCGCCGATGTCGCTTCCTGATGACACGGTATAGCCTCACCATAACTACCCCAGATGCGCGGCCTCCTTCCACATTGAAGCTCCGACCAATGTGCGTCAACCTGGAAGCTCCCGCCGCCGTTAGTTCCTTCGACGTTGAAGTCCAAGCCGATGTGCGTCGACCTTGAAGCTCCCGCCGACATTATAGTTTGCGAACAGCGGCGTGCGCGACAGGGGAAGCCTGAATCAGGGGTAGCTAGGAACCATCACCGTTCGCGATCTTGCAGCTGCGTAGCACGTGCTTGCCGACTTCCCTGCGAGTTCGCTTCACGATGCGATGTCCGGCCTAGGTAGCGCGTATATATAGAGAATTAGGAGTGAAAAAATAGGAAACGTGTCCGATGCAAAATCCTAAACCGACCTTGGCTGCCGTGTAGAATAGCAACCACGGACGAAATCACCAGACGGACGAAACCAAAACGTACGAAACCACGGAAACCTTAGCTCCTTTATTATTAGGTATAGATAAGAACAACGAACATATTTACACCCGTTCATGTAACAACACGCTAATATCGGAGGCCGGCGCAGCAGAGCGCGCTGGGTCCATCTAGTTTCTTTCTACTCACTGTTCTTTTCTCTAGTGTCATCTCATTTTCCGTCAGTGTCAGATCGCCGTCGGTCCCGCGAGGCCGACACGGAGGCCGTGGAATTTCTCCGCGGCTTTGATCACGGACGAGGAAAAAGCTGGGTCTTGGACTACCTGTAGGTTGTCATCAAAAGAAAACAGTGAAAACATTAACGGGATGTCCATCTAGTCATGGGATCGGCCTAGCTAGGATTGGTTAAGAACCGTAGGTGGAGAGTGAAACAGCGGTGCGTGCCTAACTACCTACCAGAGAGGCTCCTTTGCTCTTTGATGATGATCAGCGTCAGCCGATCGGTTGCCGTCCTTTCCGATGGCTGGCCGTACATGCATGTACATTCATCCTCACGATGAACGGATCAACCGACCGACGCACTGCACTGCATTGGATCCGGATTGAGCTCAAACTGGTCGGGTGTAGCTTTCAGGCAAGTGCACTCCAAAAAGCCCGCAATCATGATGCGTCGGCCGGCCACGAACCACCGCTGCCCAACTCCCCGTGTGCATCGTTGCCCCTCCCATGCAATGATTCAAGTGCAACCTAGCCGTTCCATCGATAGGCAGCTAGGTTCGAGGCCGCATGAGTTGGTACTGGGTCAAAACCGCATCGCAGCTAGGTTCGTGGCTGCACCGAGCCTAGGCTTAACTTCCACCTCCGAGACGAAGCAGAAGCGGCGGGGCAAGGAGGCGGCTGGAAAAAATTGGCAAAGAATTAAGAAAAAATTTCCATCATGAGATGCCAACCCCTTCTACCTGCTCATTGGGATCACTTCAACGACGCTATGATGTCATCAAGCAATGTTGTAGACATTGAATTGGTTGTTTGGAACACGTGAGGAATGCACCTCCAGTTGAATGCACAATTGACAACTATGTGTTTGTATTCTCATAATATTCAATGTTTCTAGCCATTGTTCACAACAAGCAAATGTGCTAACTTTTGTCTTGCCATTTGATGTTTGTAGGATCGCGAAGTACAAGAGAGGTATAAGCAAATGCCAAGTGGGAATCATTTACAATTTACTTTTTTTGGAAGGTGCTTGAGCATAGCAAGAAGTGAAAGTTGAGAGATCAAGAAGCTCCGCCGAAGAAAGGAGCTTTCATTACATTGGACAATCTTGGAGATAGCTAGTGATGATACCAATTGTGGGAGAAACAATGGGAAACACGATAAAAATAGGATGGGGAAGGGCAATCAAAAGAAAAAACCAGCGCAACAATCTTGAGAGAGAAAATTGAGAAGTTGATGAAGTCAAAAGAAACCATAATGCAAAAGCATATGGACCAAATTGTCCATGGTTGAGAAGAAACATGAACTAAAAGACACAAAGTGAGGGACTCTTCAGCAAGCCGATGCGCAAAAGCTCGCTATGAGGGAGATGAAGGCGAGGGTCGTCATGGAGAAGGTGAAATCCGAGGCTAGAGCCGAGGATGCTAGGATAATGATGACGTAACATGAAACAGAGAAGGCAAAACCATGTCTGTGGTGATAGTGGTGTTGATCATTCCAATGGTGATGACGTTGATCATTCTGGTGGTCGTGGTGGTGGAGATCATGGCACAAATGTCCGGTGATAATGGTACGAACAGTGTCATAGTTGAAGATAGTGCGAGGTGTGAGCTTGATCGCATTGCCATCATCGACAAACCATTTGATTGGGCATTTCGTTTGGACATGAATTACGACTTGTTTGATTTGATCATTGGAAACTTTTGTAGTAGTGGGACTATTGATTTATTACTTATTTTGTTGTAGAATATTTGCTTTTTTGTGTGTAACCTTGTTTGATTTCAGCTATATGGCATAAACCTTAATTTGCGGTACTGGCATGAGTTGCGGCCGAACTAAATCCCCCGAATCATGCCCCGTTATTTGGTAAAGGTTTGGGATCTGATCAGCGGCAACTCGCGCGGCACTGGAAGACACAATATCCTAGCCGCGATATTGGGTTTCAATACATGATGTAAATCGCATTTCGGAGATCAGCCTCTCCGAGCTCGATCGAGATCAAATAACAGGAATGTGCTATGTGCTCCTAGTACGCGCGTGGTCTGATGGCTTAATTAGCTGGTACGTGCCTTAATTCATTAGGACATCCCTAACCGGGCGACGCAAATCCAACGTCTAAAGTGGCCGCACGTGTGCGTTTGCGTCGGCCCGTAGATACGAAAATGGTAAAAAAAATTACCGCGTATCTGTTTGCGTCTGGGGGTGCCCCCAGCAGCCCAATGCATAAATTCTTTTACCTATTTTTTTTTATTTAATCATAGATAGAAACATTACACAAACTACTACATAGTTTGAAACATGGTTGAAAAATTGAAAAATATGGAAACCTAAATCTTTATCGAAAAAGGAAACCTAACTAGTGTTGACCTCGTGGGTTTCGTGTTTTCGCTGCAAAAAGAGAGCACTCTCAGAACACTCAGTCGCTCAAACTAGAAAATTCAGCTGGATTTTGTGTGCCTTATGTTCTTGGATGCGCAGGAAGACCAAACAAAAACCTACACTAGTGAATTCAATTGACCGGTGGTCATCTGAGCTGTAAAGAAAGAACACTCTTTTTTTTGCGGGGAAAGAACACTCTGACACTACTAGCAAATGTTATGAGTTCTTTATGAATTCCCCTGCTATCTGAAGATTGATACAGATGAATGATAGCAAAGGAATCTCTTCTGCACTGCACCAGTAACGCATTGCCGATATGATTTGATTTGGTTCAATGGTTCCTCTCCTGGAAGTTTTCTGATCGCTATTGAGGGGAGCTGTTGGTTGTTGGTTCTACTAATTCATAATTGGGTAGTTGCAGGTTTCTGAAAAAATAAATTGGGTTGTGTTGCAGGTTTCAGAAGAGGAAGAAAATTGGTCATTGTTGCAGTTAGAGCTAGAGCAGGCGTGTGTATTCAGGACGTGTGTGATAGCTCATCTCTACCGAAATAATCAGATACTAGCTGTACCTAATTTTTGAGATCCAGACTTTTTAATGTCCGGGGCAGACGTCCAGATAATCGCAAATCAATTGTTTGTGATTCCTACTCTTCCGTGTGTGGAAATTTTTGTTCATCGGCCCTGGAAGAATACGCACATGTCACGATTCATAGCATTCCCCCCCTTAGAAGCCCTAGCAACTTAGCAGGCGTTAAGTGCATCCGGCTTCAAGTTCTAGAACTCTTCAAGCAGATCTTGTTATTTCGCATCATCTTAACGTGAGCTTAGACGAAAAGACTCAATTTCACATCAAGAAATCTCTTGGGTCCTGCTCGGCCACGTCATTTCGAGAGCTTGTTAGGGTTTTCCCAGGAGCTGGTAAGAGTTAGAACTGGCCTAAAGGCTTGTTCTGTTTGGGGTGATTTAAAGGGAATTGACTAGTAGTTTAAATCCCTTGCAAATCAAAATACACCCAATCCACTCTAATCCACCTGGGTATGGGATTAACCAAACAAGCTAGCCTAACCAGACTGGCTCCACCGCACCACCGGCCGTTGAACGAGGCTCTAGTGAATATCATCGTATCAAGAGATTATGTACGACCCTAGAGTCAAACACTCGTAATTCCATGTTATCAAGCACGAAAACACAGGGGTGATTTCCGGTCCCTGTACTCCATGTATCTGCCGTCTCTCTAAAAACTTCACTAAGCTATACTTCTCACTCGTATTCTTCGAGCATGGGGAAATGTCATGGTTTGGGCTCCTCGTGCTTCATATGTTACATGGAAGTGTTGCATGTAGTATGTGCATGCCCCGGTCGAGAAGGAGGGGTTTGATTTCTTTCAAGGTGTCACTTCTCTTTCCATTAGTGTGAGATTGATCACCGTTTGCCCCGCTATAGTGCTAAACCCACACAGATCCATAAATTTTCTTTTCAGTTTGATCGGCTGGAACATGATTTTTGGGATAAAACTAGATACATTGCTGGAATTAAATATCAGATACATCGCAGGAAATAGAAGAATAAGGAGCTTGCTCCGGTGCAACCCCTCACTCCCAAACTCAAACTCATCAAATGTTGAGATGGTTCCGTACCCACTTCATAAAAGTTTAATTTTCTCGATCGTGAATTCATGATCATGGGATGCAACAGGTAGCATTGTAGAGACGTAGCCAGCAACAATATGCCACCATAGGTGAAATACCGAATGCATCATCGTTGCTACCGACCTACTAAGCTCCATACCACTACTAGCCGGTAGCCGCTGACAGCCATGCATGCATCTGCCTACGCGCGCCTACCTATTAGCTAGCTGCCCACAACACAAAGCTCCTTTGGTCTTTAAACCAGCGTCGGCCGAGCGGTTGCCGTCCTTGCGAATGGCAGCTAGTACATGGCTACATGCAACATAGGGATCTGATGCAACATAGTCATCCTCCGATCGACGCGGTACTATGCATCGGATGCGGATCCGTTTGGGGATAGCTTCACCCAAGTGCAGCAGCTAGCATATCCCAAAAGGCCGCAATGATGATGATAGATCGGCCCCGGCGGCCCAGCCGCGAACCACCGCCGTCCCACGAGCGCATCGTCTAGCTAGCTGCCTCATAGTCCCATGCAGATAACCGCCCGCGTTCCATCCAGGTAGGTGAGGCGTTGCTCCTGGCCGCGCGCGGGTTGGTAGGTACGGGGTCAAACCGAAGCATGCCGGTCACGGGCACGCGCACTGTGCGCCGACGGCGACGCTGAGCCCGGCGGAATCGGCAGCCCGCGACCAATCGATCTACGATTGATTATGCACGGAGCGCCATTGATGTATAGAGTTGTTGCGACTTGCGAGCACGTACTATGCTACGATCGTGGGCTGCTACTCAATCGGAGCCTCCGCAGACTAAGCGCAGCAGACGTACGGGTACGGGTGAACCTTCGTTACCTTCCCATGTCGAGATCATACATGTACGTCTGTATGCGCGGAAATTCCAGGGAGGTGCAAAGTCGAATCGAAGGCGACGCTGATCACACTCCGTACTAGAGTGCGGCATTTTAGAGACCGAGGTACATGAGGTAATTGACAAAATCTAACAAATTTTACAGTCATCTCTATATTTTTGTTTCAAATTATTTAAAACTTTAAAATACAAATTTTAAATGTTTGTAAATAAAACGCTACGTGTAGCTCGCACTAGTAGAAAATAGGGCTTTCGTCCGAAGCCCCGAGGAGCTTTAGTCCGGTCAAATTACAAATCCGAACTAATGGGTCACATTAGTCCCGCTTCAAACGGCACGGGCCACGGCAACCCTCTATTCCCAGTACGTTTGGAATCTTTAGTCCCAGTTGATATTACCAACCGGGACTAAATTAAGGAACCGGGACTAAAGGCATTCTAGATTATTTTTTTGGCTCACCACGCACCCCACCCCCACCTCTATGGATCGTCTTTTTTAGCTTTGTAAAATACAAAAGAAAAAGGATAGAAAGTTTAAAAATGAAATAATTTGAGATTCATGTATGTTACGCAACCTACTATTAGGAAAAATTAACAAATTTGAATTTTGACTTTTTTGTAAAAAAAAAGTTTAGAAAAAGGTAAAATGACATTAACTAAAAAACATAATATATCAAAATGATCGTGGAAAAAGTTACATCTAAATTCACTGGGGTTTACTCGGTTGGCATTTTTTTAGATTTTCAAAATTCCAAATGAAAATATAAAAGCAGGAAGATTTTTGTTTTTGCGAGAAATTCAGGATTTTATATTTTTTTTATTTTTCCAAAAAATTAAATTAAAAAGTACTTCCTGCATGAAGATCACTATTACTTAACCATAAAGGTTAGCCAATTTTTAGATTATCAAATTTTCAGGTTTTAGGGTTTCAAAAAAATAAAAATTTATTGTTTCTTTATTTATTCAAAATTATTATTACATCATCACTTTTTTATTAAACGAATTATTTGAAATTCAAAAAATAAAAAGTGTGACATCATGACCAACATGTTGATACTAGTATCAATAACATGCGCTCAAAGCACTTGGAAGCGAGACGGGAAGAAACTCGAAAGTTAAGTGTGCTAGTGCTGGAGCAGTTTGAGGATGGGTGGCCGAACGGAAAGTTTGACCACGTGTAAGTAATTTGACTAGAGATTAAGGTAGTTAGAGACTATACTTGTCAAATAATTGAAATATTAGAAATTCTGGAAAAAAAAAAGAGGGAGTGAAAAATAATTAGATAGAAAAAAGATAGACAAAATAGCATTTAGTTCCGATTGTTGTTACAAACCATAACTAACGGTCCCTCGTTCTGGCGCGCGTCTCCAGCCCACGTGGAAGACCTTTTAGTCCCGATTTATATTACAACCGAGACTAAAGCCCCAAACAAACCGGAACTAAATCCCTGTTTTCTACGAGTGTCGGCCTCTATATTAAGTTTTCTCTCCGTACTATCGTTTTGTTTTCACAAGTCACATTCATTTTTTTAGGGGACAGAAGCCCCATTCGTCAATGCCGGGCGGGGTAACTGCAGCTAGCTCATGGAGGATCACAAGGTCGTGCTTGCAGGCAGCGATCACCGATCAACGTACTGTACAAGAGAGCGCGCGCGAGGGTACGGGTCCCTCGTCCCTGCACCGCTTAATTTGAACTAGAGCAGTAGCTGGTCCAGTGCATGCGTAATAGGATGGTCATGGCAGGGCGAACGTACCGTGGCCAAGTCAATACGATGGTACAAACCAGACTCACGTCGGCCGACGCGCATGGGCGGCGCCTTCTCGTGTCGTGCCCCGGCAGGAGAAGCTGGTCAGTTCTTGACTTGATTGCTAAAAGGTGACCAAAAAAGTAATGGATGCGTACCATTGACAACCGCGTAGGCATGCCTGTCCTCGGGTTTGGTCTTTGACGATGGCATCTCTTATAATTAGCTAGAGGAGTAAAAAAATTGATTTCACTATCTAAACCACGTTTAGTCCACTCTCTCCGATGGGCTGTCCGACCTTGGTGCCCCGTCAAAGACGCTGAGATGGTGATCCACTGCCTCAACGGCCTCTCGAGCGGTACAACTTCGCCACCGATCTGATCTCCCTCATGCCAGGGATCACGTTCGCGTAGTGCCGCTCTCTCTTGGAGCTTCAGGATATGAAGCGCAAGAATCGTCGAGGCCACAACACCGACTCGGCCCTCTTCACCAGCACCGGCGCACCTGCCAAAGGCCCCGGGAAGGGCAAGAAAAAGAAGAAGGCCACCGCCACTGAAGTTGCCAAGGAGGTCACGCCACCCACCGCGCCGTCGGCCGCTCCTCCCGCTTCGGCCTCCGCTTCTCCGACCTGGCAGTCACTTCAGCACCCCTGGAACAGCGCCATCCAGATGTGGCCCTATGGCCAAGGGGGTCTCCTCGGCCGTCCACCCTTCCACGCCCCGGCGCCAGCATACGTGTCGCGCCACGCCCCCTCGCCGCATGCCTTCTACGCGCAAGGGCCCTACAGCGCGGCGCCCGTCTCCTACAACTACGGCTATGCACCCGCATCGCCGCCCTATGGACTCGGCGCCACCCCTCCACCATCACCAGCACCGTCGACGGCCTCGTGGGATCAGGCCGCGCTGATGAACCAGTTCCAAACAATGGGGTTGCAAACACCTACCAAAGAATGGATCATGGACGCCGACGCCTCCTCCCACTTCACCACCGATCCCGGTATGCTCACCTCCGTGTCTCCTCCTTCTGTTTCCTCTCCTGCTGTCGTCGTGGGTAACGTCTCCTCTCTTCCCATCACCGGTACAGGACACGCACGTTTTCCTCTTTCCCCTTCATCTCGACCTCTTTACCTCCGTAATGTTTTAATTGCTCCTTCCATAGTAAAAAACCTTTTGTCCGTTCGTCAGTTCACTATTGATAATTGTGTTTCTGTCGAATTTGACCCTCTTGGTTTTTCTGTGAAGGACCTTCTAACCAGGACTGAGATCCTCAGATGCAATAGCTTCGGAGCTCTCTACTCCATCCGTCCATCCTCCACTAGCCGGCCACACGCACTCCTCGTTGTTGATCCAGCACTCTGGCACCATCGGCTTGGACACCCAGAGCGGCCTGTCATGGAGACGTTAGCTCGCTCTTCGATTATTCCTAGGGATAAGAATAAAACTATCTTGTGTCATGCTTGTCAGTTAGGTTGACATGTTCGTCTTCCCTCTTCTTCTATCAATCGTGTAACCACTTCACCTTTTCAACTAGTTCATTGTGATTTATGGGCATCGCCTGTTGAGAGTATTTCTGGATTTAAGTATTATCTAGTGTGTCTCGATGATTTTACTCATTATGCTTGGGTTTACCCTCTACGCCTTAAGTTAGAAGTTTTCTCTCACTTGTCTTCATTACATGCTTTGGCTCTTACTCAGTTTCGTGTGCCCTTGCAAGCTGTTCAATGTGATAATGGCCGCGAGTTCGATAATTCCCTAATCCATTCCTTTGCCCAATGCCATGGAATTGCACTTCGTTTTTCATGTCCTTATACTTCCCAACAAATGATAAAGCGGAACGCATTATTCGCACTCTCAATGACATTACTCGCACGCTCCTTATTCAAGCTAGCATGCCACCTCGCTTCTGGCTCGAGGCTCTTCACACAGCCGTGATGTTACATAATCGATTTCCTTCTAAAGCAATCTCGGATCGCATTCCCTTTCGCGCACTTCTCGGAGTGGACCCTGCATATGCCGGTCTTAGGGTTTTTGGATGTCTTTGTTACCCCAACACCACCGATGTTGCACCGCACAAGCTTGCACCGCGCTCCATGCCCTATGTGTTCCTTGGGTATCCTTCCAAACATCATGGCTACCACTACCTTGATCGTGCCACCCAGAAGATCATCATCTCCCGCCATGTTGAGTTCGATGATTCCAGCTTTCCTTTTGCTTCCACGGCATCGTCTGACATCCCCTACTCCATCTCTGCACACTTATGATTTTTTGCAGAATGTTCAGCAACCGATGAAATCGATGACCTTCACCGTGCCTGCCACGGGGATACCAGCTCCGGCGACGCCACTGCGCGCATCCTCATCATCGCGGTCATCGATGCCTTCTACTGCCAGCCCTGTCGCGGCACCACGTTCGTTTGCTGAGGCCGCGCGGAGCCGCGGCGCCAATCAGAAGGCCACGACCTCCACCACGGCAGACGCGGCAGCCACGCCTCCTACCGTGGACGCACCACGTGGTCGTCGCCCACGCGACCCGCCGCCTGCGCCGTCTCACACCATGGTCACTCGTGCCAAGCGAGTCATCATGGAGCCAAAGACGATCTTCGATCTTCATGTTGAGTGGTTATATCTGATTCCGAAGACATATCATGGCGCGCTCAATGACCCAAACTGGCCCTCAGCTATGGTCGAGGAATACGGTGCTCTCCTCTCCAACAACACTTGGGGCCTCGTTGTTTCACCTCGCAACCAACATTGTTACAGGCAAGTGGATTTACCGTCACAATATGAAGTCTGATGGTTCTTTGGAACGATACAAAGCTCGTTGGGTGCTCTGTGGATTCACTTAACGTGAAGGTATTGATTTTGATTAAACTTGTAGCCCAGTTGTCAAGCCAGGCACTATCCGCACTGCGTTGTCTCTTGGCGCTCTCTACTGACTGGCCGATTCATCAACTTGATGTCAAGAATGTGTTTCTCAATGGCACTCTTACTGAAACGTTCTACGCTCGACAACCTTCACGGTTTATTGATCCAAGTTCCCTTATAAAGTTTGCCGCCTGAACAAATCTCTTTATGGGTTGAAGCAAGCGTCTCGAGCATGGTTTCAGCGGTTTTCCTCTTTCATTGCTTCTATTGGGTTTATTGGTTCCAAGTCTGACAGCTCATTGTTTGTTTATCGGCATGGCGCTGTGATGGATCCCAAGTGCAGGAGATCAATTGTAGTACTTTTCAATAAGAAAGGTTGTCGAACCCACGAGGAGCTGAAGGTATTGGTTAGCAGAATCAACAAAAAAGCAGTAATAATAAAGTAGCAGTTTTGGTGTTTTTGTATGTGTAGTTTGCAATAAAAATAAAATGCAGAAAGTAAATAGCAAATAAGTAAAAGCTCTCGATGAGATAAAAAAACCCAATTCTCTATGCAGCAAGAGGAAAAGTTCAAGTGTGTGTGCTTATATGAGACTAAAGTTCCCGAGGGCGGCATGAATTCATTAGTATGTGAGGTCTAAACAATGCGATAAATATTTTGTCAAGCTTTATTCAATTAGGAGCAGAGCCTTAATTAGGTGCATCCATAGATATGAGCAAATACACCCCTTATGATGGTCCTAGAGCCATTTTCATGAGCGAGTATAGGAATCATTAAGACATAAATGTCTCATCATAGCTATAAGATCTGGGGTCCCTGACATAAACCCCTCTAATGCATCACATAGCGTTGGAACACGGTTTCTATCATTCCGCCCCTTCCAGTACTAATGCATTACATTAAAGTGCAGCCCTATGGACCCATATAGGTGAAGTAATATGCAGTCGATGTTCGCATAAAACCATCGTAGAATAACATAAAATATAGAAAACTTGACCAAATACTCATTGCACATCATATAGAATCATAACCAAATCATCCTATGCCCTCAGGAATGTGGGGAACTACTCACAAATGTCAAACATGATATGGACCAGAGGCATAATGATTACAACACAATCTGAATATATAATCTCCCTACCAAATAATGACAAAGTACCAATCACAAACATGCAATAGCACTAAAAACAAAATCCAGGGTTCAATTCAACACAAACTATTGGGGGTGACGTTGATCTCGTAGATGGAGATGGTGGTGATGATGGTGTTGATGGAGATGTTGATGAAGATGCCTCCTCACAAGCCAAGGAGGAGTGGGGATGTCGATGACGCCGATTTTCCCTTCATCGGAGGCACCGGTGCAGCAGGATCCGCCCTCTCCCATAGTAGGAGAGGACTTTCGCCTCTGCCTCCGCCTCAATAAATCTCGGGAAAATATGGTTAGGTTTTTAGGCGAAATGGAGCTTCTGGTATAAAGGGGGCCCGAGGTGACGCTCGAGGGGTGAACGAGGTTGTGTGGCATGCTCAACCAGGTAGGGTACGCCACATGTGCCCGTTCGCACCTCGTGGCCCCTCTCGCGTGGTTCTTTCGCTCACAACATTTATTCAGGTGAAAAACTGATCAGGTCTTTTTTTCCTTCATTTTTAGCGATACCAATGAAGAAGACTTTGTAGGAACGTCCTGAAAATCGACTAAAAATGCATAAATAACAATGTATGAAGGCAAATAACAATGAAAACTAATCCTATATGTAGCAATAATGATGATGCAAAATGTATGTATCCGGCTAACATGGCCTCCCTTCTGCTTTATGTGGATGAAATTATCCTCACTATGTCCTCATCGCATCTGTTGCATAGTTTGATTGCCTCTCTTTGTACCGAGTTCAGTATGATAGACATGAGTGATCTTCATTATTTTCTCGGCATTTCGGTCGAGCACAATAAGGACATCTGTTCCTCTCTCAGGAGAAGTATGCATTGGAACTTCTTGACAGAGCTGGTATGTTACAGTGTAAATCCATCTCTACTCCAGTTCATACCACCTCCAAATTATCAGCCAAGTCCAGTGATTCTATTGCTGATCCCACCGAGTATCGTTGTATTGCAGGAGGTCTCCAATACCTTACTTTTACTCGGCCAGACATCTCTTATGCAGCGCAGCGGATTTGTCTTCATATGCATGATCCTCGGGCTAATCATTTACTCCTTGTTAAGTGTGTTCTTCGCTATATTCGTGGCACCGCCAGCTATGGACTCACCTTGTTTCGATGAAGCTCCAACAAGTTGACGGCCTATTCTGACACTGATTGGGAAGGATGCCCTAACACTCGCCGGTCTACCTCTGGCCATTGTGTTTTTCTCGACGCTAATCTGGTGTCCTGGTCTGCTAAGCGACAACACACGGTCTCTCGTTCTAGTGCAGAGGATGAATACAAGTCAGTTGCAAATGTTGTGGCTGAAACATGTTGGCTAAGGCAGCTTCTTCGGGAGCTTCATCGACCAGCGACTGGTGCTACTGTGGTCTTCTATGATAATGTCAGCTCCATCTACATGACACAGAATCCAGTTCATCATCAACGCACCAAGCATGTGGAGATCGATCTACATTTTGTACGAGGCCGTGTCACCACAGGCGAGGTCTGGGTTCTTCACGTTCCGAGTTCTTCTCAATTCGCGGATATTTTCACCAAACAATTACCATCTCCTCTTTTCTTGGATTTTAGGGAAAGTCTTAACATTCGTAGATGCCCGTTTGCGACTTAGGGAGGGTGTTAGAATATATAGCAGTATTGTATTTGTGTAGGTATACGGTTGTATATGTGTAGTCCTTGTATAGCTGTCCGTGTATTATATGACCCAAACTTTAACTTGTAACCTCTATATATTGATCAATACAAGGCACCACAACATGTGGTTTCCATAATCTTACAGTTAAGAGTAAAAAAGTTACTAGTTAGTTGCTCGGTCCTCTATTTCTACTTCTCGACCGAGTGGTCAAGTATAACTTTCCCACCGTCTGCTGCCTACCCAGCTCCTCCCAAATTCGCGCATGCGCTCCCCACCGCAACCCTAGCTTCACTCCGGCACCCTCCATGGTCAGATCCTCCCGCCATCGTCCCCTTCCGCCGGTTGAGAGCAAGAATCGAGGAAATTGCTCCCATGGAGGCAAATCCTCCACGCGGCCCCGTGGCGGCGAGTACTTGTTGTACTCCGACCTGTCATCTCCGATGAAGCGGAAGTACAACAGAGTGACCCAGCGCTCTTGGGGAACGTGGGTCACAGAGGTCACTGCTAACCCCCAAGTGCAGGGGCTCACCGTAGTACAATTCGATAAGTATTTGAGTATCGAACCCACGAGGAGCCGAAGGTAAACTATCTATTCTATAAATCCCTATAACCCACTAATATGGCCTTCTATGCAAAGCTAGGATCTATACTATGTTTGTGTGTGTGTTGAGAGGTTTGTACTATAAAACTATATGTGTTGAAATTAAAATAAAATAAGTAAAACTAATGCAAGAAAAGTAAAGTGCGGTAAAGTAAAGTGAGATGAAGTGAAGTGGAGTGGAGTAACTCAAGAGAGTAAGTGTTCTAGCATATTGCTACTTCATTTGTGTGTTGTCATAATTAGTGAATTGCAAAGATAGTCTTTTTATTGTTTCTTCTAAGGAGGAGCCATGAATAGGTGCAACTATATACATGAGAAAATACACCCCTAGTGATTGATGCCAAGGCCAATTAAGAGCAAACAAGGGAATTATTAAGACATAAAGTCCAACCACCCCATTTAGATCTAAGATTCCCATGATAATACCCCGTTGATTAACCATGAATTAATACAACATGTATCTCTAAGACTTTGGGATTCAGTTTCTATCAAACTCCGGATATCCCTCATCCTATCAACAACGGTGACAACCTTGTGCATCCCCCAACATATGTGTGCACTCATATGTTAGTACAACAAGATCATCATAGAAGATAATATATACTTGTATGCAACCAACACAAACTATCTCACAATTACCATGGACATGTCACTACTCAAACAAATACATGGAGACACAAAATACCATAGAAAAATGATAGATTGCAATACACGTCATGTTGTCAAGAGATTATAAAGGGTAGATGAAGATGTTGATGTAGAAGTTGATGAAGATGTGCAGCCCAAAAATGAAGATGGCGATGAAGATCCCCGTGGCAGCGGTAGCCCGGCGCGCGGCTCCTGGAAGGGCGGCAGCCCTAGGGAGCAGCGGCCCCTTACCCCTTCTTCTTCCTTGGACTTGAGGATTTTCGTCACAATGGATAAATGGCTCCAAAACAATTCCCCTCAATATTATGTAGAGGTGGAGATGCAAGTTTTGCCATGTGATGGATGCTCCTTTGATCCAAAAGCTCTTGGCACCTCTAGAACCTACATAGGAATATGACTCCCCTATGTTCTTTATGAGCCCATAAAGTCCTGGCTTGACCGTATCATTTAAGTATGGAAATAGTTTGAGTCAATAAAGTCATAATTTTCTTGGGTTTCTGAAACTTCCTCTATACCCTTCCATAAAACGGACATATCTTTCCCATAAGAACTCCATTTGGGGCGGTTTTTACGTTAAATTAAACTTCTGTAAATTCTCCACAACTTCTCGGGTCTGTTTTGGGCGATTCTAAAAATTATTTTGCAGGGACAGATTTCAGGAAACTCCTTTCACCATAATGGCTGGTTTACTTCCATATTTGCTTATTTCCTACACGATAAAATTTAAAACAAGAACTTATGCACTTTTGCAACTATTAATAGGTTAGTCCCAATAAATATAATAAAGTTGCAATATAATAATAATTTTAGTACAATAAATTACAAAGTTCACACCCACTTATGAATCTAGATCAGCAACTTCCATTCGGTGGCACAGGCATATCCAATCCGGTCGGTGCACCTCCACGGTGCGGATGTGCAGCTCAACTTCGTGCTCGACAACCCAGATTAACCGGACTCGGATGTGGCCGTCCACCACGTGGTTGGTGCGCGCGACCTACGGAGGACAGTGAGGCTTTACAAGCCCTATATGGAAATGCTTCGCTCCAAGCATCTGAAGCCTATCGAGGAGGAGCCGCCGTGCCTTTTTTTATTTTGAGGAACACCGTTCAAACGCAAACCTCACATACACACGAATATACTTACCCCTATAAATGCACACACACCATACCCCCGTGAGCACTTGCAGAATACTGAGCCGGCAATCAAGTCTTGAAATTACCGCTGCCTCGCACTGAAAAATATTCCTCCTTTATGAGACTCATACTTGTGAAACCTAGGGTTTGAACTCGGCTAGGTTGGGGAACGACCATCCTCCTAGCCATCCAATCTCAGGTTGGTTCTCAGAGCGCCAAGCCTTTGAGAGCTACAAGGCTAGGGCGGCCGCTAGAGATAGGCCGTCCAGTGCGTCGTCATCGATCTCAGCTCCAGCGACGACACTAACGACTTGGTGAAGAAGGCGATTGACAAGATCTTCAGTAGTAGCGAAGAAGGTTTTTAGGTTATATTCCAGGTTATGTAGTTTATTAGTAGTTTCATCTAGTTTAATGTACTAGTTTGAATCAAACATGTATGAATTTATTTTAAATTGGAATAAATTTGGGTTTAAGAAGTTTGGTAAAGAATCGACTAGAAGCTGCTATTTTTAAAATTAGAATAATTTTTTAAATAGAAAATATGCTCCTCTAAAATCTAAGGGGTCGGCGGGAAATAGTATTCGCTAGCCAGCTCTGTTTAAAAAACATAACTCGGCCATTTATCTGCAAAGTGTATGGCATCCGTTAATTACAACTCCGAATCCTAATGCGCCGCTGGGATTGATATTTAGACTGTACTCCCTCCGTTCCAAAATGTAAGGCGTCTAAGGACTAATAAAAAGTTAAACTATACTAACTTTGACCAAATATTTAGGAAAAATATATTTACATCTATAATATCGAATAGATATATTAATAAAATATATTTTATGGTGAATCTATTCATGTTGATTCTGTACTGTAAATGTTTATATTTTTGTATAAACTTGGTCAAACTTAGAAAAAAAATTAACTTTTGAGTAATCCTTAAACGCCTTATATTTTGAGACGGAGGGAGTACCATACCCTAACCACATCTTATTTATAAGCACTAAACTTATCAATTATAACGAACGGCAAGTCTCAACCACACCATGTCTCTGTCTACTTGCCAAATATACATACACGGAGCCCTACACTACAGTTTATCGGAGCTACGGCCTACCGAACTGTGGCCGTTTATGGCAGCCTCGTTGTTTATGATCAGCAGCGCGACCTGCCTGAACCTACCTGATGGTGCCATCGCAACCTGCTGCTTCAGGAATCATCCTGCGGCTACTTAACTTAGAGCATCTCATCCTGCGGCTTCAGGAAGCTCTTATCCCCCATCCATAACGTTTGCCATGTCTGTTTCGGCATAGAAGAGAATTGACGGAAAGCATTCTTAGCTGAACAGTATCATAGGGCAGTATATATATGCAGGTTTAGTAGCATCATCTTTCATAGACCTGGCAAAGATAACATTGTTAGGGTTGTTGTTGATTATTCCCCTTCTGCAGATGGCATCGATCGAATGTGTTTAGTTCCATCTGCACCAGTAACGCATCGTCGATATCATTTCATTTCCTCTCCTTGAAGCTTTCCAATGGCATCATTGGCGGGTCGCCGGTGGTTGCTGGCTCGTTGGTATCCTCGTGGCCCCTGGTACAGTTTACAATTAGGGTTGTTGCAGGTAGAGCTGTAGAGTAGCCGTATGTATGCAGGAAGTGTGATAGCCCATCTCTACCCAATCAATCAGATGCGAGCTACACCTACTTTGTAAAATAAATACAGACTGTCTTTGAGAGGTCCAGATAATCTCAAATATTTGATGACACCAACTCTCGATTAACACTGTCCATGTGATGTATGTTTTAGAACTCGGGAGGAAGAATATGCATTTACTGGAGTAGTAGAATTTGATCAACCAAGACCGCCAAGCGCAACAACCCATCATCATCGTTCCTAGCTCGAATAAACGAGAAGTCCGGAAGAGACAAAAATCCGGGAGTGGAGTTTTGGCTCCCGGGTGCATTTGCACCTGACAGCTGAACCATCGGATAGTGCTGTGAGATTGGTGTTCTGGGGACAATACTCTGACACAGCAGCAGAAGAAAAATAGAATACTGTGGTGGAGCATTGTACAATCGTAGCTATGCCCGACTGAACAGTAGCGAGCGATCACGGAACAGAAAGTGCATGATTACATGGACCATGGTACATGTTAACGTTGCAGATACAAATGCTCCCGGGGAGATATGGAGTTCGGCGTCCGCGTTTCACACATGTCACTCCGAAGAATCACTTGTGGGGGCCTGGGCCTGCGTAGACTACTTCTGCATATGTGTGTGAGGCAAATAAGAAAATGCACGGTCGAGTGTCGAGGGTTTGCGCCTTGTAGTAGCAAATATAATTTGTAATTAATTTGCACTTCAAAGGCCACAAAAAAGAAATAAATGCTTTTTTGCTTTTGAAATGAACTCCAACAGGCTGCTAGACGCCCGTCGCGGTTCGCGTGATTCAAATGTGAGTCCCAATTACCAACCTCATATGGATCGCGGGGTTGTTATAAGCTCATTTCGGACACATTTATCCACTCAGTTTGCGGTGGCCGCGGACGGCGCACATGTCCGCGCACGTCTTTCCGAGAAATAAACGGGCCCATGCGTCAGTAGCCGAGAGAAGCGAGGAGGCTCAGGCCCACGCGCACACTGTTTTTCTTAAATGAAGGTCACCGGATGCCCTCACTCTAGTCCCCACCTTCGTAGAATCTTCCCAACCCCCCGTGCTCCACCCAAACCCTAGCTACCTCAAGGCCATGGCGGAGAAGGGAGGTGGTGGCTGGTTCCGGCCCGGTCGAAACGACCACGAGGCCTCCGGGTAGGGTTCCGGTGGCCCGGTGGCGGCAACGGCAGCCGCCCTGCACCCGCGGCAAGGCCACCGCGACCTCCTTTGACTCCTTTCTCGCGCCTTCTTCTCGCTTCACGTGCCCACGTGAACGTCAAAATGTCGTCGACGCGCCTGTATGTCGAAATTGAAGCGCTGCTTCCCTGGCATGACGCGCAACTCCCACATGGATGGCACCGAAACCAGGCGCAGGTGCCAGTGCTCGCGAACCCGAGCAACGGCCCCGCGCGCCTCCGCGAAATCCTCTGCTAATGTGCCCACTTGCCGCCGAATCTAGAGCGGATCCGGCGTACGTCGTCGATTCCTTGTTGTGGGCGCGGTGGTTCGAGGTCGAGCATGATGCTCGACGCAAGATGGTCAAGGCCCACCTCGATGGTCGCGACAATGAGGACGTCCACTACGAGGAAGCCGAGGAGGCCTTCCAGCCCCGCCACCGTTGAGGCAGACGCCTTTGCCATCTGCGCTGGTAAAGGAGGAGGAGGACGAGCTCCCGGCGTGGGGGTACACCTTCCCCATGCCGCGCGTAGACCACACCGACTCGCCACAGTACTAGGGGGCGTACACCTAGTAGAGGCGTACACCCAGTACGCCAAGCCCCACCCTCGGGTGCCGACGTCTCTGAGTGCCTTCTACCGGCATGTGATGGCCGAGGACCTGCCAGAAGACGACGACCTACTACCAGCCAATGGAGAAGGAGGTCGCAAAGCTGATAGAGGAGGAGGCCATCGCGCGCTTAGGCCATCTCCTTGGTGGAGTAACGCGCCAAAAGGACCCTCCTTGACGAGGTCATTCGGGCTTCCTAGGAGGACGCGGCACGCCGGACGCCACCGCCAAGACTAGATTACCTGTCACCACCTCCTCCGACGGCCAATGTGTGGCCGCCACCGCAGATCTTCATCTATCTCGGCAACGAGGACTAGGAGGCGGCCAGCTGGCATCCCGAAACGTGCAAATTAGTGTCCCACCTTTTCTTTTTGAGGTTTTGAGCATGTTTGGGGCTACCTCCGGCTGCAAATGGATCAAGGCCTACTTCGTGCCTGCAGGCCATCGCATCCGGACCCAAATGAACTAAAAAGCGGTCCCTTATGCGGCAACCTGTTGAAGACAACCTAATAACACTGATCTCCCATTAACACTGCAGAGGGCATAGGCTTACATGAGATTAATTGTACATTACAGGTAGCTAGCACGCTACGCGGCCTAAGCACAGGACATCATACGGATACATTTTCAGATAAGCTGCCGCATGGAAACACACTCTACACCAGCAAAAGATTACTGGACCAAGGCTGTAGTGACTAGTTCAATCTGAAAACATTTGCCTTACATATTTATTGGTAGCAGATTCCAACAGCACGCCAATTAGAACGACCAGCACGATCAGCGTAGCCTTTGTGTTGATGACGGACATCTGAAGAGTTGCCGCGCCAGATTTTAGTAGTTGTGAGCCTGATGCAGGCTGCGCAGCTGCGGGCTGTGCGACGGCTCCATGACAGGTTAACTTGGTCCAGGTCTCCAGGATGTCGGCCCAGTCTGTACCGGCAATAGCGTAACGTCTAGCGTGTGCGAAAGACACTGTTCAATACTCCTGATACTGAGACCAATACACAACAGAGTACGCGCATGAGCTTCCACCTGGCACAGGCTCGTTGGTCCAGGCAGCGGGAGTAGATAGACCCGGGAGCCAAACAGCATTTCCGCAAAAATCCTGCCTACCTAGATACTTAACCGATGTTAAGTTCAGACTTCAGTCCGAGCCCCTCCAAATTTTACATAACAGAAGGAGAAGATCGTCAGGCAACACAACCCAGTCGCACCGTACCATTTTGACTACTGTCTATTTCCCTTCCGGAATCAGGTGTGCCAAGTTTACATTCTTCGGTTACCATCTTTGGTCCTTGCAAGTTTGTAGTAAACTGGAGAAATCATGTCTGACTTCGTCTAACTAGTGATTTCTTGTTTCACGCCTAAAACTGAAACCGTACGTACGAATTGTCCTTTCCGGTTGTGGATTTCCAAGAACGAATACCAGTCAGAGCAGGCCTAACCTGACTGACTGACCCGTTCAAAGGGGCTCTCCAAAATAGCTGGAGATTCTGCATGAGCCACGTAGTTCCGTGTGATCTGCAAGCACTTTGTCAACCCATGGGTTTGGACCTTTAGGTCATCTCCAACGGGGCGGCGTACTTTCGACGTTTAAAATGGTTACGCATGTCCGTTTGCATCACCCGACGGACACAAAAATAGTCATGGGTCCATTTGCGCCAAGAGGTATCCGAGTGGGCCTACGCATTTTGTCCGTCCAGGCCATTTTTTTAAAATCTCCCAAAACAGCACAAACAAGCAAATTGCACCAAAATATGGCCATCAGATTGGCTCAAATTTAGGTCACAAATAAGCCTAGCAGATTGTGCACATAGTACGACACAAAATATAGTTCAAAAGGGGCACAACATGGCCATGATCAACAAATACAGTCCACAATGAGGTCATGGTGCTTGACATGGGCGCGGCAGATCAGGCGTCTCACGCTTGGATTTCGGCGTGCCTCTTCAGGAACTAGGCCTTGGTGTCGTTGTCCATGATAGTCAAGTCGGCCAACATGATTCTTGTGTCCTTTGCCTGGATCTTGGCCTCAGCGTCCATTCTTCTAGCCTCGATGTCAAGCCTTTTGGCCTCAACGTTTACCCTTTTGGCCTCGACGTCCATCCTTTGGATCTCAATGGCCTCTTTGGTGAGGGTGAGGTAGATGGCAGCAGAGACCTCTTTTTTCAGGCGCCTCCTCTTGTCCCTTTTGGCTAGGAAACTTAAGATTTGGCCATGATCTTCTCCAAGGCCTTGCTCAACGCAAGGGATGATGCCTCATAGGCAAGATCGGCCTTGGTAGCTTTATGGCACCGGGGGCGAGGTGGAAGGGCTTTATGCCCAGGATCGTCATCATCGCCATTGACGACCAACGTGGTTGTCCTGTTCTTAACAGCTTCATGGTAGGCCACATAGCCAATCATCCACTTCGATGTGTCCTTCAGCTTCTCCCAACAACGGACCATATAGAAGCCCTTCTTATGTGGCTATGGGGTTGTCTGGGGCGGTGGCTGGGAAGGTTTCCTCGAAATCCATGGTGGCGGCGAGGAGGGCGTCCATCGCAAGGGGCTAGAGTGTTGGCACCGCTCAACTTTGATTTTTTGGGGCTGCGAGTGGCCTCTGGCAGGAATATGAGCGGCATCCGAGCCACTGGCGTGCGGGGTCTACGTGAGGAACGGTGGTCCCTTGGCACGACCGTGTAGCGTCCGCCGATACGCAAACTCGGTGCATATTTGGGACGCATCGTTTGCGTCTCCGCAGACAGCCCGGTCACTATGCATTGGGCCAATGGGCCTCGGTGCAGGCGCGTTTTCGACCGTGCGGTTGCAAACGGTCGCATCCATTTGCTTCACCTGTTGGAGATACCCTTAGATTTGTTGCTCTTTTTTTCTTTGGAGGATGTGAAATTTATTACTCGATCCCTCCGTTCCATTCTATAGTGTCTATAGTTTTTTGGCACGGAAATTAGCACAAGAGTATACTTTACACAAGATCCCCTAGATTAACGATTTGAGATCAGAGTAAACTGAGGGAAATCAGTAACTTACTAAATTAACATAACAAATCCCACAAATATCTCTGGTTGACTCTCCATATATGTGCAGCCAGGTTATACTAAGGAAATAAAAACATTGCTTCCTAAATCTAAGGAATCGTGGGGTCATGCATTAGGAATCTCAATTAATTGTTTCCTTTTTGTATGGATTTTTTCACGCATGTCATGTGGGAGCTGACCGGTAGAGGGGGTAATTGAAAAAGAGCCAAGCTACAACCTTATATTTTGAAACAAATGGCAGAAATCTATAGACATTATAGAAAGAAACAGAGGGAGTAATTAGCAATAATAGTTACATCGTTTAAAAGTTTAGATATGATAAAACTAGAGTGTACAACGACCCAACTGCAAGAATTATTATCGAACTAACAACTCTAGCTAATTCATGTGCCACTTCATTAGTTTTTCTTGGACAATGTTTGAAAAAGACCGTGCCAATCAACGTTGCTAAATCCAATGTGACTCGGCTCAAGAGTTACATCACCTTCTTTTAGATTTTAGTGTTGTACTGAGCTAACCGTGGGATTCTCTTATTCAGCACCTGTGTCGATCAGGGATGCGATCGACTCCTACAGTGAGATCATCGTGTGCCGAGCGCAACAACAATGTCCTCTTCTTCCTCGACCACATGCTCCACTCTACACTGTCGTCTTCTTCCTCAATGATGCGCCTCCACCCCTCTTCTTCTTCCTTGACCATCTGCCTCCACCAGCGACCAGGCTGCCACCCGCGTCCTGCGGTACGTAGCAACCCCAAGCCCCCTCCTCGACCGCATCCCACCATTGTTCTACCACCACGCGTGAGACCTCCCCTCTAACCCCATGCCCCTAAACCCTCCCATCGACCCCAAATTTGAAGTTCACGTCGTAGGCGAGCTTCTGCACGGCACCCGACCCTAAGCCGTATGGTATATTCCTCACCTCCACCCACGCCACCACGGGTTGCCATGTCGGCACCGGCTACGGCGAGGTCGTCGACGAGGTTGACACGACGTGTTCTACTTCTTAGGTGTTGCATCGTCTTCCTCCCGATCGCCGTCCGCCTGCAAAAAGACCGAGGCCCATGACACCGACGCGTGACCATCAACGCGATAAGCCGATAAGGGACACACCGGCGTCCAATACGGTTTGCCCTGATCCAGGCTCCAAAAGTTCATTTATTGGCCCAGGAAACATGGTCAGAAATTGCGAATTGGCCGATTTTTCACGAGCCCACGAAACGGGCCAGGCCTAATAACACGTGAGGAGTTTGTGTTCTGTATGTGAACTCAAGCAGGCCCGGAGGGTCCTCCTCCCTGGCGCCCGCGCGCCCTGGTGTCTCTGTTTCGCTGAAGGATCCCTTGTGGATGCAGGCCCATTTAGCAGCTGAGGCCCAACTTCAAGTCATCGGATGAGGCTGCGGGGCGACGGATCAACCACCGGATGATACTCTACGAGAGTCTGGGGTATATAAGCTGGTTGTCATCTCTCTCGGGAAGCGAGGTGGGACTAAAAAAGAACGTCCAGACATGCATCAATTGTTGACCGGATCGCTGTGCGCGTGAATTAATTTCGCTGACAGCTGTGTGAATATTAAATACGAATCTTCTCTCACCTACCCTCCTGTGTGGCTCACATGTATTTGATTTCATCTCTGCGTACAAGGACTGCATGAAGCATGCATGCATTTAATATTTTAATTCCATGCTTGGCAACGCACTTCCCTGCTAGTACTGACCATACATGAGATTTATCTGCTACACGTTCTCTACACGTTTAACTGCTACATAAATATTAAATTCGCAGGAACTAAATAGAGATGAAAAAACAGGTATTTACGTAACATATCATGTTGGAAAAATTATTTACACTACGAGGCCATATAGATTTAGCCTACGGAAGAAATTATGAGCACGAGTCATAATCTGACTAG
The DNA here is from genome assembly GCA_030979885.1 of Lolium multiflorum. NCBI lineage: Eukaryota > Viridiplantae > Streptophyta > Magnoliopsida > Poales > Poaceae > Lolium > Lolium multiflorum. Next base: position 341,038,328 of record CM061748.1, read on the forward strand.
ATAAAACAATACCAAAACCAAATCTAAAAGTGCAAAAAAATGTACCTATTTTTGTGTCATAGAATACGACACAAAAAATAAGTTTCTGCAGAACAAATCACGATTGCAAGGGAACAAATCACGATTGCAAGGGGAACAACAAACTATACAGAGCAGAACAACACACTAGACGGCGGGGAACAACAAACTATACAGAGCGGAACAACACACTAGACGGAGGGGAACAGTGACCCAAACTGAGGGGAACAATGACCTACAGGGAGAGGAACAACGGCCTAGGCAGAGGGGAACAACGACCTACATGTAGGGGAACAACGGCCCAGACTGTGGGGAACAACGACCTACACGGAGAGGAACAACGGCCTAGACGGAGGGGAACAACGACCTACATGTAGGGGAACAACGGCCCAGACTGTGGGGAACAACGACCTACAGGGAGAGGAACAACGGCCTAGACGGAGGGGAACAACCTACATGGAGGGGGAACAACGGCCTAGACTGTGGGGAACAACGACCTACACGGAGAGGAACAACGGCCTAGACGAAGGGGAACAACGACCTACATGGAGGGGAACAGTGACCCAGACTGAGAGGAACAATGAGCTACACGGAGAGGAACAACGGCCTAGGCGAAGGGGAACAACGACCTACATGGAGAGGAACAGTGACCCAGACTGAGGGAACAATAACCTACACGGAGAGGAACAACGGCCTAGACGGAGGGGAACAATAGCCTGAACGGAGGGGAACAACACTTGAACGGAGAGGAACAATAGCCTGAAACAGAGGGGAACAACAGTATGGACGGAGGGGAACAACAACATGAACGAAGGGGAACATTAGTCTAGACTGTGGGAACAACAGCGTAGACGGTAGGGAACAGGAGCCTATGAGAAAAGGAACAAGAGTGTAGACAGTGAGAAACAAAAACGTTTAGAGAAACAAGAACAAAAAAAGGTAAAACCTAGATGAAAAAATCCTACTAAAAACATAAAAAATAAAAAATAAAAATAAAAAAATGTAAGAAAGAAGAAGAAAAAGGCATACATGTGGAAAAGAATGTAAGAAAGAAGAAAAATGTTAAAGAAAAAATAGAAAGAAAAACGTGGGAAAAATCATATATGAAAAGGGAAAGGAACCATATCAAATACTGAAAACAAATAAAACTAGTAACAAGAACGGGTAACTAAGCTGTTGCTACCAGACCAACTCGCGCCTGGTCACAAATAAGTAGTCCGGTGTGCATGAGAAATCAGCAGAGCTTCGCTATCCTAGTGGCAAAGCCAATTCTGCACATTCTGTAGACCCGGGTTCGATCCCCACCTCCGTACTACTTTATTTGCCCTTTTGCAATCTTACACTGGACAAATGGGCCGGCCCACGACAACTAGTCTTCAGCGAAGCGGTGCTCGGTAGCGCGCGTGCGCTAGCGAGCAGTTTCCGGCCCGGATGCTGATAGCCCAGGGAGTCCGGTCCATGCACCCAGCGTATGATCGCGAACCAAAGTGGCCAGGCCCAATAAGACCTGACGATTTGCGCCTCCATTTCTGTATGTCAAGTCAACCAGGCCTGCACACTGATAGCCAGAGGGTCCGGTCCATGGACCGAGCCTAGGGTCGCGAAGCAAAGCTGCGAGACAAGGGCACGCCGGCCCGGCTTATTTCACGCATTCTCGCTCCCCGTGGACCCCGTGGACCCAGCCTTCAGTCCATCGTATACCACTATACCACTCGTGTGCACCGCTCTCCGTCCATCTTCCTCCTCTCCCGCTTCCCGGCAACCCCGCCACGCCAGATGATAACGCCAAAACCCTAAACCCCCACCGCAACCCAATCCCTTCCCGCCGCCGCCGCCTCGCCCGGCCGGCGGACTTCCGGAGCCGTAGCGCCGTTCATGAGCCCCGCCTCGCCCAGCGATGCACAAGATTGTCCCCCGAGCCGCCTCCTTCCTTGACGCCGCCGCGGCGCGGCCCTCCTTCCACATGCCCGCGCTCCGCCTGGCCGGCCCGCTCCTGGGCACGCGCTCCAACCCAGTCACTACCCGCCTACGCCCGCGCTCGTGGCCACGCGGCGGCGCGCTCGCGAGGAGAGGGATCTGCTGCTCCGCCGAGGAAGCGGATGCAAAGGAGGCAGAGGAGAGGGTTTCCGCGGGAGGAGGAGATGGGGCTCCTATTTCGCCCGAGAGGAGGCAGAGAGGCCGGGGCGACGCGGCCACGGGGAGTGGGGAGCTGCTCGCCATTCCTGGGGTCGGGCCGCGGAACCAGAGGAAGCTCGTCGAGAAGGGGTTCGATGGCGTCGCGCAGCTCAAGCAGCTCTATCGGGATAAGGTGAGCGCGCTCAGCTGTTCTCGATTTCTCATGTTGGTTTGTTTCCGTTTTATTATTATCCTACTTTGCAAAATTATCAGCAACTCTTATGCCTGGAACCTTCAGTAGTTCAGTCGATACTTTGAATTGCATTGACACGGAAATTACAACCTAGAAAGGTACCAATACTGTGATTCCCAGCAGTCCTCTTACTAATTTTGCAAGTTTCCATTATTCGCCCATCTTCATGACTAACTCAGTACCATAGAAACCTGATGTAGCTCCGCAATTCTTATTAGTGATGATTTAGGATTGGTTAATGCACATTTGCTCCAGAAGGCACAGCAGCAATGCAATAGGACTGAAGTATGCATGCTTATGCTGCATCTCATGAGCTTCGGATATGCTGTCAAATTGGCATTGCTTGTAGTCTCAGTAAAATTGGTAAAATCCATCCACTTTTTCAGCACATAAAACACTAGTGGAAATTTGAAAAGTATTTTTTCATGTGCATGAAGTGTTAATTCAGATTTTTTTCTGGCGAAAGTTAGAACACCACAATATATCTTCTCCTGTAAGACGATATAGTCTTACGGAAATATCATGGTGAAATCGAAAGAAAAAGAGCAAATACCTTTATGAGTTATCTTTTGAGTCTACTATATATGTTCCTTAGCTCATTCTGGCAATCCTTCCATATGAATATGTTGTTGCTTTTTTCCACTGAAATTTCTGTTGATTTAATCTAACTTCAAAGCTGTACTAACACTTTGCAATTATGTGCACTTTTTTGCAGTTTTTTGGCAAGTCTAACGAGAAAATGGTTGAATTCTTGCAAAGTTCAGTTGGCATCATACACAAGAACCATGCTGAGAGTATAACTGTGTTCATTAAAGAAAGCGTTGATGAGGAGGTGAAAGATACTGACACATCTAAGCCTTGCAGAAGTAAGAGGCTGACCTTTTGTGTTGAAGGGAATATCAGTGTTGGGAAATCTACTTTCCTTCAAAGAATTGCCAATGAGACTATCGAACTGCGTGACCTTGTGGAAATAGTACCTGAACCTGTTGGTAAGTGGCAGGATGTTGGTCCTGACCACTTTAACATACTTGATGCTTTCTATGCTGAACCGCAGAGGTATGCATACACTTTCCAGAATTATGTCTTTGTGACGAGGCTCATGCAAGAGAAGGAGTCTTCAAGTGGGATAAAGCCTCTCCGACTGATGGAAAGAAGTGTTTTCAGTGATAGAATGGTAAGTCTATATTTTGCTGAAAAACCTAGTTCCGATTGAGGATCCAGACCTTGATGAGTTTCCACTTTTGCTCTATCTCACTGGCAGCATGTTTTCCTTTGTAACGAGTGCTCTTCTTTTCATTTTCCAGGTTTTTGTTCGTGCTGTTCATGAAGCTAAGTGGATGAACGAGATGGAAATCAGCATCTATGACTCCTGGTTCGACCCAGTTGTGTCATCTCTACCGGGTCTTATCCCTGATGGTTTTATTTATCTAAGAGCTAGCCCTGACACCTGCCACAAAAGAATGATGGTTCGGAAAAGAGCAGAGGAGGGTGGTGTTAGTCTTGATTACCTTCAAGGTTTGCACGAGAAACATGAAAGCTGGCTTCTTCCTTCCAAAGGACAAGGCTCCGGTTTGTTGTCAGTCAGTCAGCTTCCAATGCATATGGAGGGTTCCTTACATCCAGAAATACGAGATCGAGTCTTCTTCTTGGAAGGAGATCATATGCATTCTAGTATACAGAAGGTAACTTTCTCCTACCTTTGTTTGCTTAAGAACGATCTTGTAAGGAGTTATTTGGTCACATGGTGATGTTTTTTCCCAATTAGGTACCTGCTCTGGTCCTTGACTGCGAAAACGACATTGATTTTAACAGGGATATTGAAGCTAAACAACAGTAAGTTTGCAAAGCCTTTGTATCGTGCAGATCATTTTTCAACATTTATTTATGTTCTTTTATTGTTAAGCAGCATTATTTAAGAAACTTAAATTATTCGAGTTTAACCTTTGAAGCAATTGAATTACCAAAAAAATCGTTAACAGAGTTTAGGTAACCACATGAAAAACGAACTTTGTTGATCAACATGTTCCAAAACTGTACTCATAACCTAGTCTTTCATGCTAGGCTCCTTACCTCACACCTGTTCATTTGTTCATTTCTGTGTTAGGGTCAAGTTCTCTTTCATGTCAACGAGAATATGTGTACACATTTTAAGTAAAATATTCGCTAATTTCTATATGCTTTCAATACATCTTTAATGTACTACCTCCGATCCATAATAAATGTCGGGGTTTTAATTCAAATTTGGGTCAAGTTCTCTGTCATGTCAACGAGAATATATGTGTGTAACTGTGTACACATTTTAAGTACAATATTCGCTGATTTCTATGTGCTCCGCGATACATCTTTAATTTACATGTTTTGTGCTTCACTACCTTATGTGACCCTTGTTCTGTACCGATTGATATCCTGCCTGCTAAATTGTTACCAAATGAATTGTCTGAAAGCTAGATTTGGTTAGGATATGGACGGATAACACATATACCTCCACCAGTAAACTACCTGAACTGCTTATAGGTGGTTCTTTGCATACGACTTGCTCCAGTAATTCCTGTGAAATGCTTTTGAGACTAAGTCTAGCTTACTGAGTCTGTATTTACACACCTGTAAGAAACAGTGTTTTGATGCGACTCCATACCTGGTTTGCTATCCATGCATCCTGGTTATTGTTTTGCTATTTCTTCCTTCTAATACTTGTGTAGTAATTTCAGATATATATCTGTTGACATTGGTGTATATTGTGGAGGTTTCAGTAAATTACATGTCCTAGTTTTGCATTTGATCAAATTGCATGCCAGGAGCCTCCTGTCAGTATAATAGGGTGTGGCATTTAATCAAAGGCCAAATTAAGACATGACATTTTATGAAAATCTCACACATGATTGTTTCCAGCATCATGCAATATCTGTTTATAATATTATCACCCGAAGTCCTGAACACCCCATGTGCTCTTAAATTCCTTCAAAATCTTGCACCTGTTTGATGTTGCAATTTTTCCCATGAAGATATGCTCGGCAAGTTGCGGAGTTCTTCGAATTTGTGAAGAAAAAGAATGAATCTGCATCTGCGGAGACAAGTGGTGGTGCTAAGAGTATAAGCCAACAGATTGTGCTTCCTGGCGGAGGTGATTTGTGGGTCCCTAAACCTGGAGGCAGCCCTTTACCAAAATCTGCTCTAGAATCTCTTGAATCTAAATTTAGACGAGCGATGTCTTCCTTTTTCTCAAAGTAGGAGCAAACATCCCATATGCAACCATCATGTTCTGCCCACGATATGGTGTCTTATAAAATCTGCTTGGTTCATCATCTGGATCTAAAAGTACGACCTCTTGACTGGCTACCGACCTTATAAAAATGTTGTATAATCCCAAAATGTAGGTTTCTATCTATAGTGCTAGCAGTGCTGTACGGTATAGTATCTAACTATGTGTGCCTGTAAATTATGATCTGACTACTTGTTTCATGCATGGTACCAGTTAGTAGCATCAAAAAGTAAAATATATTGTGTCTATCTGCACTTTCACGTTGTTGCTTGTCTGCTCGGTACAAAAGTGTATTCAGCAAGTGTTTTTCAATATGAATCACATGATTGCACCCATGATCTTGTCCATAGAAGTTCTATAGACGCCAAGGGTTCTTTTGAAGATACTGTCAGAACCCAAATATTTCAATTTTCTTGTAAGCTGTTCCCGATTTTGTTCATCAACAACTAGGTTTACAAATACATATCGACCTGAGCGAGCCTGAAATCTACCCAAATTGGGGTTCGAAGACTTTGAATTCAATAACTGATGTCAACATAGTTTTGGCGACATTGAGCTAGCATAATGGCTTGTACCAAGTGTGGCGGAGGGCAGGAAAATGCAACAAACAACAGATGCAACGACGCTGCCTAAAACCTGAAGCGTAAGAGCATCTCCAACAGAGGATGTAAACTAGCGTTGCGCTAAAATAACTGTCGTCTTCCAGCAGACGCTGCAAACTACGTCGCGCAGTAAATATTTTATTGTGCGCGGCAGTTTGCACTATCCAAAGTGGTATATCTGGTAGCGCGCGCTGTAAACTGGGAGTGTGATTCTTCCCACCCGCGCGAAGAAAAACCGCTGTGAAATGTCCTCCACTGCCTCTCTGCGCTTCGATGACAAGAGGCCAGCAGCGCCCGACCTTGCCCAGCGTTGCGAGCACCACCGGCCGCCACGCCGCAAGCTTCGCCTGCCGCCACGCCGCGAGCTCTGCCGGCCGCCACGCCGCGAGCACCACCGGCCGCCGCGCCGCGAGCTCCGCCAACCTTGCTCGGTGCTGCGAGCTCCACGGGTCCGCACGCCGCGAGCTCTGCCGCCGCGCTGCGAGCTCGCAGTCCGCCGCCGCGCCCGACATTGCCCGCGCGAGCTCCTCCGTGTCCGCCGCGCCCTTTCTGCCGGCGCTGCACTCCGCCGGCCGCCGCGCCCGGCCGCGCGCCGACCTTGCCCGACCCTGCGAGTTTCGCTGATGCGATGCGAGCTGCACCGACCGCGCGAGGATGAAATCAATTGCTCTGGCCGCCGGCAGCCAATCAATCGTACGGAGTTGCTCTGGCTAGCTAGATCAATTGCTAGTTAGGATAAGCCCCCCTAGAGTTTTGTAAAATTTAGTTTAGTTTTTCAGATTTATTTGTGACCTGTTTAATCTTGTTTGGTGTATGTATGTTGGGAAATTTTGTTTGTGGAACTCTATTTTACAGCCTCTAGTGAAGGGTCGTTTTTGGCTTTTTAACTGCGCTGACTCCGCGCGCTGCAAACGAAACTTTTACAGCGCCAAATTTTAGAGCCTCTGTTGGAGATGCTCTAATGATGAGCTTTGCTAGATTTGAAATGTGAACCTAGATTGATGGAGATCTCGGAAAGCGGAGGCGGCAGGGAAGGAGGGGCACGAGGGATTCAGGAGGGGATTGCTTTGCTGTCCTCATTCTTTTGCTTGCTTGGTCTCGCTTGTCAGGGCCGTGAAGAGGAATGCTATGAAGGAAGTATTCTATGGTCGTGATTAAAACTGAAATAAACTGAACGGACGACCACCGACTCGCATATGTGATAGTAAAGACTATCGGACGACTTGTCGCAGTACTACGAGTCCTCATGCTGCTGGACAAGTTGAGTGGTGTGAGAAGGAACTGTGGAATTTCTACGTCCGTGCATGGACAGTGAACGGCGTGTTCCGTCCGCCAGTCCGGATCACCAGTTTTCGCAGAGTCGGCTGCACGCGCTTCCCGTTGCGTTTGGCTGTCTGGTCGGCTCGGTCGTTGCTTGTGACCGGAGATAAAAATCTACAGAGGCGGCAGTATCATAAGAGCATAAAGAGAGAGCTTCCTAGGGCGTGATCGGTGCTCGCATGGGCTTTTCCCCTTCTCGTGCAAACTTAGCCCGCTGGTTACAGTATAAGTGGAAAAAAAATTGAACAAAGGCAGGCGCCGCCAAATTTTATTCAGCTCAAATACAAAGCACAGCATGTAGTACAATTTCCTGTAGATTAAGATTTTGAAGAGCAAGAGCTATAGGACAATTGCCTACTAGTATAAGTGGAAATTTCAAATTTTATTCAGCTCAAATACAAAGTACAGCATGTAGTACAATTTCCTGTAGATTAAGATTTTGAAGAGCAAGAGTTACAGGACAATTGCCTACTAGTATAAGTGGAAATTTCAAATTTTATTCAGCTCAAATACAAAGTACAACATGTAGTACAATTTCCTGTAGATTAAGATTTTGAAGAGCAAGAGCTATAGGACAATTGCCTACTAGTATAAGTGGAAATTTGATTTGGACCAGTTTTGTACTATGATTGGTCGCAAACAATTTTATTTGGGTTCGGTGAGAGAAATGAAAGGCCATGCGTTGCACGTTAGGAAGTGTTGTGGCTAACTAAACTAGTTCAATCTTAATTCCCTCCGTCTGCCTAACAATTCATTGATTCGAGATAAGGTCTACATGAAAATTGTGCTCCTCGACATTGTGATTCCATTCCTTCAACTGGTTCGTACTTTTGAAGCACCATTTGTAGATCAAAGGAGGATTAAAAGATTTAGATTAGAGCCAATATTACCTACTCGTATGCGTGGAGGAGCCAAGGGCGCCACTTTTTCGCTCGACCAAGCTTGCAGGCCGAGAAACGGTGGAATCGAGCGTGCCTATCGGGCTAACTTTTGCCTACATCTAGCCTGCTTTAAGAAGCATGTTGTGCAGGTAATGTTTTCCTCTGTGGCTTATCAAACGTCTGTCTTTAGACCCAGTGCACACGGGAAACAGGCTTGCGAGCAACCAATCACGCCCCTAGTCCTGAGAGTCTACACAAACATTTGATATTCTGAACACACGAGCTGAGCTGGGAGTTTGGGCATGTTTGGTTGCCCACGTAGTCGTTTCTCGGCTCCAATGCGTCAAAAGTCGGCTGTTTGGTTGCCTACCTCATCTCTAAAATCTTGGCATGCACTCTTCTTAAAGCACCTTTTAACCTGCACAAAGAGGAACACCCAAATCGGCTACTTCCAATGAGCTAAGCTTTGCCCGGTCGAAAAGGGAAATTTTTTGCACCAAGCTCATGGGAATGCGGAGACGGTGCGAGCTCGAGTGCGTCCCCAAAAGGTCGGCAGGAGAAATTTCGCCATGTCTCGCCGATCCACACCGCTATATATCACCGCTCGGCTCACCACGAAAAACCGCACCCCCCCCCCCCTCGAGCTTTCCGTCCAAGCAAGAAGGAGCTTCCTCGACGAGAAGGTAAGTGGTGTCATCTACCTCGGTCGTTCTAGGAAGGCGGCGACAAGCGTTCTTCCTCCTCTTCTCGAGCTCTTTGTTGCCTTCTCCACTTCTCTGATGGCGGTGAGTAGAGAAAACCCTATGTAATGTTGTAGATCCTCCTTTGTTATTGAGACCCATAACAAGTCATTGCCGAAGCTCATGCATCTGCAGGATGCAAATCTGCTGTGGGCGCTTGGCATGTGTTCTGTCGTGGTGGAGCAGGCTGAGAATGTTGTTGCCATCCTAACTAGGATAAAGACAATCAAGGATCATTTGTAGTGTGGTTGCAGGTTTTGGTGTTGACACTAGTGATGTTGGTGATGATGCTAGTAGGAAGAGGAAAAGGTCGCTCTTGGGAGATGATGATGTGATCGTTGTCTCTTGTATGATTATGGCCGTGAAAGCGGTGGCGGTCACCATCACCAGTGCTTCCCCTCCCGATGTGCACCTGGGCCTCTATGACGCCGTCATGGATGTCGGTGGGTTCAGCCTCGAGGCTTTGATGGTAGCTCGAAGTCACCTCTTCGACAACATGGCTTAGGGTAATGGCTTTGTTTGGATGGCTTAGGATCTTCCTGGCCAAGCACTACTACATGTAGTGCTCCATGCATGGTGATGGTGCTGGTAGCGACGCATGCATGATGATGGTGTTGGTTGTAAATTTTGAAGTTGGCATGACTTGATGAAAACTTATGCCAAGACATGTATATTTTGTGCGGTGGTATATACTAACCTCACACATGATTTTGAACTTACAGTGGTAGGATTACACCATCTTTTGATGTGGTGATAGGATGACACCATAGTAGTTGTTGTGATCTTTAGGATCACACTGGCTGATAGATTGAACTTATGATGGTTTTGCCTATATGAATCATGCATGCTTATGATGCTTATGTTGAATAGCTTGTGTTCTAAACTTTATTTCTCTACTTATGTTCCTTTTCTTGCGTACACTATGTATTCGTAGAAATATAGTGGTACATCGTGTACTAGGGGAAGGTTCCAGGCGTCTATAATTCATGGGAGGGCATAGATTATGTCTTCATAGAAATACATGTGGTACATGGTGTACTAGGGGAAGGTTCCAGGATTCTATAATTCATGGGAGGGCGTACATTATGTCTTCGTAGAAATACATGTGGTACGTGGTGTACTAGGGGAAGGTTTTAGGAGTCTATAATTCATGGGAGGATTGCAGTGAACAAGTTACAAGTGGTTACGAGCACAACATCCATACAGGGTATAAAACTAGAGAGGAGATAGACAAAGCTTAAACGGAGATTTTAGGGCAATAGAGGAGCAACTATGTCTCTTCGAAGGTGTAGCTTAGGGGTAGGTTGTAGGCTCAAGGACTTCACTATCGTCGGCCTAATCGTGTGCATTGTGTATCTATTGTTTGTCTTAAGCGGTGTGATCACATGTAAGACCCTAAATCCTAAACCGGTAGATGGTAAGCTCACCACGTAGAGGTGCAAGGTTACCATATTGTGTCTTATGCGGGCAACCAAACGCAACATTTTGCATCAGCCCAGCTCAAAAACATAAAATGTGGCCAACCAAACAAATGGGGTAAAAACGGTGCCCTAATGCAGCCAAGGATTTTGTGGGCAACCAAATAAGCTGCAAAAACAACTCCATGTCGCGTTTTACCTTATGCAGTCTCTATCGGACCAAATGTAAAAATCAAGAAAAGCACATGCAAGCAACCAAACGGGTCTTTGATTTTTTTTCGAGGTGAACGGGGGGAACTTCCCACCGCTTGTTATATTACCCGAAAACGGCCAAGGAGCCTGTCCAAAGACATAAAAGGGGATACATGGGGGGGGGAGAGAGAAACGAAGAAAAAGGAGGAACTCAGCTCTCAAGGCATGAGAGGACATATGATCGCAGTATATCTAGGGGTTCCCTGTGGGCGACACGGAACCGCCATCTCCAAAGGGCAAGGTCGTCGCAAACCCTCCGAAGCGTCGAGTCCGCCGAGTGAGCGACCCCGTTGAAGACGAGATCGTTGCGTGACTTCCAGAGGGACCAAAGGATCGCGGCCACGCCAACGCGCCACACCGCAGGGTCGAAAGGCGCGGGGGCCTGCAGCTCCCAAATGGAGAAATCCCCGGCCGGGATTGGGACATCCAGGCGGGACCACGTCGCCGTAGCGAGGCGGCAGGCGAAGAACAGGTGTCTACCGGTCTCGGGGCAGGGGCAAGCAGCGCAGACATCAGAAGGGGCGCAACTCTTGTGGAAGAGATTCGCCCGCGTGCTCAACCGGTCGATGTCAGCAAGGTACGTGAAGATCTTGATCTTCGAAGGAGCCTGGAGGGCCCAAGACATGCACGAAGAGGTGTCGAGGGGCTGCGCTGGCGCGAGGGAGCGGTAGGCCTCGCGCGAGCAGAACCGAGGTGTCGAGGGAGAGTCGATGACGCGCCGATCCTCGCCGTGGCGGAGGGCGATGCTGCGATGAGTCCGCGGACCACCAGGAGCTCAGCCTCCGCAGCCCCCGTCAGTCGGGGCTGCAGGTCCAACCCCCAGTGGCCACCGTAGCGACGGTAGCGTGGCGTCTGCTACAGTGGGAGAAGAGAGCGGGGAAGCGCGTCGCAAGCGTCCCCTGCTCCAGCCACTTGTCGAGCCAGAAGGACGTAGCCCGCCCATCCACCACCGCAACCTTGGTGATGGAGCGGTAGAGAGGGAGGCACTCGTTGACGATATTCTCCAAGAAGGAGGGAGATGAAGAGCACTCCCCGAGATCGCGACCTGTGTGAGAGAAAAACCAAGTCTTCCAGGGCAAAGGGTCAGGTTGGTGTAGTTTATGGATGAAATTAAGCAACAAGCACCTGTTCTGCCGGTGGAGATCCTTGACGCCGAAACCGCCCTCCTGCTTAGACAACAAAACTTTATCCGAAGCAATTAGACAACGGGCACCGGAACAAGAGTCCTTTCCGGTCCAAAAAAAAAGCACAACGTCTCTTATCAATACTTTCGACAACACCACGGGGTAACAGGTACGAGCACATGTAGTAAGTCGCGAGGTTGTTAAGAACCGCATTACACAGGACAAGCCTACCCCAGAAGATAACAGGTGCGCGCGCCAACCAGAGAGACGACGGTCGAAAGAGAGAATGAGGGGAGCGAAAGCCGAGGCAGGGAGCTTCGTAGGAGAAAGGGGAAGTCCAAGATAGGGCTGGGGAAAGGAGGAGAGGGGACAACCGAGCATGTTAGCCATCCCAACGGCCTCATCCGATGGAACATGCATCGGAACGAAGCAGGATTTGTGGAAGTTGATAGCGAGGCCGATTGTAGAGGCAAAATCATCCAAGACTTTCCTAAGGCAAGCTGCCGCTTCTTGGAAGGCCCTGCAAAGGATCAGGGTATCATCTGCGTATTGGAGGACGGGGCACGGGAAGTCTGAGGAGAGGGGGTGAGCGAGGGATCCGTCCTCCCAAGCCTGAAAGATAAGGCGTTGGAGGAGGTCAAAAACGATGATAAAAAGGTACGGGGAGAGCGGGTACCCCTGTCGGAGACCATTGCGACAACGGATCCAACAGCCAGGCCCTCCATTTAGGAGGATAGCAGTATGCCCCGTTGCGAGGATTGATTCCATCCAGCGACACCATCGGTCATCGAAACCTCTAGCCTTAAGAATGCGGAGGAGACTAGACCAGTTTACCGAGTCAAAGGCTTTACGGAAATCGATTTTGAAAACCATTGTTGGGGCTTTCCTGGAGTGGCAGCATCGCAGAAGGTCCGCAGCGTAGACGATGTTTTCCGAAATGCGACGACCAGCGAGGAACCCAGTCTGGTCAGCGCTGACAAGGGCATGGATAGCCCCTGTAGCCTGGTCGTAAGGACTTTGGTGATTCCTTTCATGATGCAGTTCTGGAGGGAGATAGGTCGAAACTAGGAAGGGTGGGCGGCCAATTCAGTCTTGGGCAAGAGGACCAAGAAGGCACGGTTAATGCAGCTGAGGTCAATGGTTTCGTCGTAGAAGGAAGAAAACACATCCAGAACATCCCCCGAGATCAAGTCCCAGAAGATGGTGAAAAGGCGGGGCCAAAGCCATCAGGCCCCGGGCTGGAAAGCTTGTTCATGGAAGTGAAGGCAAGTTTGATCTCCTCCGGTGTGAAGGGGACGCTGAAACAAGAAGCAAGGGGAGTCGCTCCAGGGTAGAGGGAGGAAAGGTCGAAGGGCCAGGAAACGGGTGTAACCGTCCCCAGAAGGTCGGAGAAAAAATTCTTCAAGGCATCGGCTTTGTCCTGGTGTTTTGTAACGTTAACCCCCTCAATCGAAAGGGACGGGATAGTGTTACGGCGAAGTCTACAGGTCGCGGACGCATGGAAAAACTTGGTGTTTTCATCTCCTTCAAGGACATAGCGAACTTTAGCCCGGGTCCTCCAGTAAAGGGATCTCTCTTCGATCGAGCGATGGAGGGCCTCCATAGTGAGCGAACGGAGACGTCTCTCAGGGGGAGAGAGAGGCCGTCCTTCCTCCAGGAGGTCAAGAAGGTGGATAAGGATACGACAGTCCTTCTCTCTCAGGGAGCAGAGGGACAGACGCCTGGACCAGTCTTTACAGACCTTCCTGCACAGGCGTAGTCTGGCCACCAACCTAGCGGTGGGGTCAGGGCGGAAAGTAGACACCCAGGCAGCCGAGATGGACGACCGGAAACGCTGGTGGAGGGCCCAGGAAGGTTCGTAGCGAAAGAAACCCCCCTTAGGGATAGAGGTAGAGACTTTGGCTAGGAGGGGAACGTGGTCGGAGGTGTCGCGGGTGAGAGAGGAGAGGGAGGAGGTGGGGAAGAGAGTGTTCCAGGCATGGTTAATAAAGACTCTGTCGAGGCGGATCAGAGTGGGGACGTCACGCCTGTTGGACCAGGTAAACTGCCTATCGCGCAGGGGCAGCTCGATGAGCCCAAGGAGGTTTATCGTATCATTAAACATCTCAGCCTCGGAGACAGAGAAGTTTGCGTTGTTCCTGTCAGAGGGGCTGCGAACGAGGTTAAAGTCGCCCGCGATAATCCAAGGGACCTGATCTCCAGGGTCGTGAGTGACAAGGTTTTTTTTTTTTACCATGAAACTGTGGGGAAAAAACCCCACAGCATTTTATTAAACCCCAACCAACTGTACAAAAAAAAGTTATATACAAAGAAGAAAGAAAAAGAAAAAATTACAAGAGATTGTCAATCCATGATTTAAACAGGTCAGAATGTTTATCTTTCACTCTATGCACATGCAAAGAGGCCTCATGCACAAACTGTCTCTTCCAGGAAGCAAAGGAGGGTCTGATATTCTCAAAAATTGCTCCATTTCTCTATTTCCAAATGTGCCAACAGGCTAAGATGATAACTTCTGTGAAAAAAGGCTTGGAGAACACCTTCCTGGCTGCAATAAACATCTCCTCAACTGTGTCATGCTGTGTCCACTCAATTTGCAAATAATTCCATATCCTCTTGATGAAGTTGCAATCAAAGAAAAGATGTATCCAATCTTCAGTAGTATGAGTGGGGCATAACACACAAGAAAAATCAGAAGTGACATTCCAGTTTCTTCTGCGCAACATATCCCTAGTATTCAACCTATCACTGATCAAGAGCCATGCAAAAAACCTTGATTCTCAAGACCACCTTACATTTCCAGATCCAGGAGTGCAGTCTACTATTTGGCAGATGTGAAAAGCAATGATTATAAAAAAGCTGAGCTGAGAAAACACCCTGTTTCCAAATTGTTACCCAAACATCAGTACCAGAGTTGTTCAGATTAATGGTGTCAACGAAAAGTTGCATGTTATTGAATTCCTCACAAGCTTGTTGTGACAAAGGTAGATAGAATAGCGATGATCTATCTTGACATTGAATAACTTCTCTGACGGAAAGCAGAGTATCCAAAGAAAAGGAGTGCAATCTTGGGTATTTCTCTGAGAATAGAATTCCATTCCATTTATCATTCCAAAAAAGAATAGAATCACCTGCCACAGATTTGTAGCTTGAGGAACCCCATTCGGATAATAACTCCATACTAATTTCACCCATGGTAAATCTGCTTTATTAAAAAACTTGTGCAGATGTTTCATTAACAGAGCCTCATTCTGCTTCTTAAAATCTAGAATTCCCAACCCTCCTTTCTGTTTGGGTTTACAGATCATGTCCCATGCTGCCAGTGATTTACCTTTTGAATCAAATTTTCTATCACTCCATAAACAATGTCTGATGATTCTATTGAGTTGCTTAATAATGCCAGGAGGAATATCCAGAGAACATATAAAGAAAATAGGCATTGAGCTCAAACAAGATCTGATTAACTGTAATCTTCCACCATAAGCCAAGAAAGTTGAGGTGGCCACTAATCTTCTCTCTAGCCTATCCACCAAAGGCATTAGATCTTGTATCTTAGGCCTAGTTGTTCCCATAGGTAGCCCCAAATATGTAAAGGGCATACTTTGCATAGCACATCCAAACACTGTAGCCAAAACTTGTGCTTGCTCATCAGAGATATTTATGGGAAGAAGACAAGAATTGTGATAATTAACATATAAACCAGTGGATTTACTGAAATTACTCAGAGCCTCTTTAAGGATTTCCAATTGATTTGCATCAGCTTGCATAATCAGTAAAGTATCATCAGCATATTGCAAAATTGGGAAATCAGGATCCCCAGTTATTATTGGCAACTGCAACAACTCATTATGGAGTAAATTGTTCACCACTGACTGTAAAACATCCCCTCCAAGCACATACAAAAGAGGGGAAAGTGGGTCCCCCTGTCTGACTCCTCTCTTGCATTTGAACTGTTTACCAGGCACTCCATTCAAAAGAACAGAAGATGATCCAGAAGACAGGAATTCCTTGACCCAACTAATCCACATTTCATTAAAGCCCTTACATCTCAAAATTTGTAACAAGGCCTCATGCTCAATAGTATCAAAAGCTTTCTCAAAATCCAGTTTCAAAATAATGCAGGGGGCACCAGAGGATTTACACTGGAAAATATATTCAAATGCCCAAGCTACCCTGTCTATTTTGCCTTGTCAAGGTGAGAAGCTCGCCCGTCCCATACCAGTGCAGGTGCCTGAATAAGATTGAGTGAGAGAGAGATCATAGGATGGACCTATATAATAAAGGGTGGGAATAATGAGAATTATACGACATTTGTATTGGGAACTGAAAATGGATGTGGAAATATCTGAATCTGGATGAAGATGGAAAATGAAGTGGTAAAAATCGGGATCCGTTTTACAATTTTGGAGGAAAACAGGCTTATCAGAGTGCTCGCAGGGGGCATAGACGTTGGAGAAGCGGAAAACAGTGCCGTCGTTGTTGATCGAAAGGTCGGTGGAAAGGATGTATCTGGAGGGGAAGGAACCGACCAGGGAACAGAAAGAGCTGCTCCAGGCCGATACCATCCCACCAGAAGCGCCAATCGAATCGACAGTTTCGGGGGGGGGGGGGGGGGAGAAAGGTGGCCGCCTTAGAGGCAGGGAGGGACACAAGCACGGGTCTTTGATTTCACATGAAACAAGCACTGATCCACTTCGTCGGCTAGCTGGTCCAGTCCAGGGAGCCTACCACCTCTCACTCGAATCTCGCCCGTTAATTTCCTTCCAATGGCTCACCCACCGGCGACGCACTGCCCGCCAGTCATTCGCTAACACATATACTATCAGCAAAACCGGAAAAGGACCTTGGAGATAATAATCCCATGCACTACGTGACATGCCACACACGAGAGCTGCCACAGAGTAGCCGTCACCCCCTCAATTCTCACATCAAATCACGCGGCAAAACGCCATGACCGATTCAAAGCTTCCGATCGGGCACCGACGTCCGACGACACGACCGCACAACCGCACATGTGGATGGATCATGGATTCGGTTATTTGTCGTTGGGGCCGGAGAAGGGAAGTGTCGTCTTCTTCCCTTCCGATTGTTGATGTGACGAGCGAGATCGATCTGGCAGGTCACTAGCTAGACCGGTTCAAAAGCGCTCGACCGAGGACCAGTTCAAAGGTAGGTTTCATCGGCTGTCGTTCCAAGGGCGATCAACGTTAAGGAAGGAGACGAACGTGCTTGCTGGTATTTAGTGCGAGACTTGACGGCAGCTAACTCCTAGCAGGTAGACATGCATCTTTCGAAGCGAAAACTCGAGCTTCTTCTTCCCTGGTAGAAATTAGGAGCTGTGAACTTTGCCTTTTTACCGGCCTCAGGCGACGCTACGAGTGGCCATTGGCAATTTGGCGGAAAGGATAGGTACAAGTTTGGACTTTGTTGCTATCATGATTCATGAGTCAGATCTATCTATCACTCTCGCTGCTGGGACATCACGGGGGGAGCTTCGGCCTAAAGTTTGGAATCACTGACCGTGTGGTCGAGTGTTCAGATCACTGAAATTAATTTTGTCATTTTTCTTCAGAGAAGGCGAGCATTTCTCTGATCACGCTTTTCCATTTTGTCTTTCGCCCTTGTCTTCCAAAGTAGAATCAGCATGGCATGGAGTAAGCAGAGTCTACCTCCGGATCTCGTGCCGGAAAATTCAGATATGCAACAGTTGATTTGCGGGCTTTGCCGCGACAATCTCACGCCTACCCTTGCATCTGTGCAGATTTCTTCTGAAGTTTTATCTACGAAGCCACCGGTATAGGGTATCTCTAGAAAGGAGGATTTTCACAAGAAAATCAAATAAACTTATAAGAAATCAAAATTCAATTCGTTCCTCCACAGGGAATTAGTAAAGAATCCGTCAGATCACGAAAGTAACATGTCTACGTCGCGAGGAAAACTCCCGTGGCCGCCGGATCTTCATATCAGCAGCCAAATTTTACAGAAAGTTAACTTTTTTTACTGTGCCGCAAGTGTATTCCATCGCTGTCGTAGTGTCTAGCGTAGTGGACAACAAGACGGGAACAATCCAGATACTTTCACTTCCTTTCTCTACTCCTGTTCCTACAGGGACAGAATGAAGTGGCGTGGAAGTTGACCTGGTACAAGAAAGCGACAGCGAAAAGGGAGTAGATATCGAAGCTGACCAGGAACCACACATAGGTCGCTAGCTTGCCTTGAAATCTTGCATGGTTTTAGCTAAGCCATAGATCAGTCTCCTGACCTACTATTTTTTCTGGCTATGATCCACAGGTACGATTGGGATTAAGCCTTGATTGTACTATGCATCTGGGCTATGTATCCCTTTAATCAGCAAGGCATGCAAGTAGCTAGGGGTTCTAGAAGTAAATCTAATAAGAAATCCGAAACTGCAAACATGCTTCTGAAGCCACATGGCGGGTACGTCGGCAGCTATAATCTAAGGGAAAGGGTTAACTAGTCAAACACATCAACGGGACAATCTAATTCATCACTGCACATGCTTACAAAATAGCAAACTGCTTTTAAAACACCATAGGCAATTTAATAGTACTAACAGCCTTCGGCTGTTCAAAGGATTATAGGTGTATATATTTTACTCAAAAGTTCACCAAAGACCAACACAAAGAAATAAGGGACATGCACAGAATCGCTTGTTGTGAAAGCAACAATTAAATACACAAACTATAACAAAATTCATCACTTTTTCTATCTTTTTTCCAGTATTGACCTGTTCAGTGTTCAATGAGTGCGTAGGTGATATGCATGTGTATATAAAGCCGATTTTCAGAACCTAACCACACGTGTTCTCATAATCTAAGCCACTGGACCAATACAATACCATTTGTTGGAACCTAGCTTGGTACACCGGAACCCCCTTTTAAAACTTAACAAGATAAACTTAGAAAAAATATGGAGTAGTTCTACACCGTTAGCTTCAAAATTTAAGTTGCAGTATCCTCATTTTTACGAAACTTGGAAACCCCCCATATTATTTTTCGAAAATTTACATATATAGATAAGTTTCACCTCAATGTGTATGTGTGTGGTTTTTCATGATTTCACAAAACCTAAGTTGTTCAAACTAAGTTCTAGAAAATGTGTATACCTAAACCTAGATTCATTATTTTCTTGACACAATTCACCTAAGACGATTCTCTAACGGTCTAGATTTTGGCGACAGTGGGTGCTGGATCCAGAATGCTATTTCTGTATGTGCATACATTTTCTATTGAATTTGATGTTTATACATAAACAACACCTAATTGATCTCTAACAGAAATTAATATAGATTCACCTAAGGCGAAAATGTGTGGATGCAGGGTACTATGCTTACAAATAATAAAAATATTGAGACCATTGTACTGGTCTATGTTTCTTACAAAGCACTTTGACATCATAGATCAAAAATATAATTGAACTCGAAAGAGGCTCGATATGGTCAATAGTGGGTACATTTAATTGCACATTTACGGGGTTAAGGCCAAGAAGTGGAATGTAATGGAATGGTTCCACACCTACACTCCGTTCCCGTGTTCAGTTGAGAAATGGAATGGAACAAGGTGGTTCCTCAAAACAGAATATACCCTTTAGATCCAGAACGCACTCATACCTCAAAATTGGTGGAATATCCATGTTGCTCTATGCTAAAGCCACCCATGCTCACACACCACCTCTATTCTCTTACAACCTTTTCTGCTAAACGCACCCCATGCATGCTCACATATTCTATTCCTCCGGAATGAAACCATGACATTACATTCTACTTGGTTCCCAAACCAAACACACCCTTAGTAGTACATGGAGAGTGGGATTGAGCGAAGATAGCTATATATACAGGGTGTGCATATTGTTTGTCCTAAAATTAAACGATGAGTGGGTACCACCTTTTTGGCACCGTCCACAACTGATTTTTTTCACTAGCATTAATACATAAGAAAATCCCACCTATGGGAATACTAAGAAAATCTTTTGAATTTGTACAGCCCAAAGATGTATTTAGAGTGCACATTGTCTCCCCGCTGGGAATACTAAGAAAATTTTCTGAATGTTTGGGAACCAGCTGGAGATGTACTGCGAGGCCTATTAATAAGACAAAGTTTACTATGAGGTTCCATAATCCTAAGGAAGTTGAAAGACCATGTTATTTTGGAAAATTAATGAAGATGAGAGTTTGTAATGCTATCATGAACATGTCTCCCCGCTCTGCTTCTGTGGGTGTTGAAGTTGTTATGAACAAGGCTTGCTGAGAGTTAGAAACATTCCATTTGATAAGAGAAGTGAGGAAAATGTGGCTTATCATGGCTCTTTGGTAGGTGTCACTCTGCAGGTGGTCTAGCTACCTTACATAGACCTGAGTATTGTAGTATTCTTTTGGTTGCCCCTGGTGCCGAGGGTGTGTTGGGAGATTATTTCTATATTTTCTCCTATGAGGTAGAATCTTATGTGGTTAGGGGATACCTTGGAACAAGTTCTTATGTGAGAAATGATCATACTAATACATCTTGTATCCCACCATCCCAAAGAAAGAACAAAATATGAAAACACCAAAACTGCTAAATCTTCTGAGGACCAAACATGCAACAGTCAAAGCATTAGTTATGGAAAGAGCTATTGCAAAACTCTTGTAGTGGTAGCTGAGCATGAATATGATGATGAAGAATCTAATAGAGTAGAAGAGAAGGACCTTTGAATTAATGTAATCAAAAAACAGTCTGAAAAAACCATGGTGAGAAAGCATCCCAAGAAAAGCCCCATGGTGGAGCTGGGAAAACTACAATCTCTGATGAAAATCAAACTCAAGTGAATGAGGGAAAATCACCTTTCGTTGATGTGGTTGTGGGAAAAAAACATGACGATGTGGTTGCGGGAAAAAAACATGACAGATATGAATGTCTAGGCTCCTACTACTCTTGTCATATCTAAGGAGCAGGTGGTGATGGATGTTTACTATAACAACTCAGAACTCCAAGACTTATGATTCTATTATGTGTCATGATAAATGGCAAATTCTTCCCACTGTCATTGAAATGGAAGATGGTGATTCGTCTCCTCTTGTAGGATCACCTACTTACATTGTCCAATACACCCCAAAGAATCACCTAAGATCAAACTGAGAAGTTTAACACTAATCATGAGGATCTCTCTGGTAATACCGAGGTCTCTTGAGGGAGAGGAATCTTGAAGGTAATCTGCAAAAATGGTAATGATGACACATCTTCAAACTATTTTTATGCTTTGTCTAATAATGAGATTATGGTTGATGCTGGTAGGATGGGAGTAAACTTTCATTCTGATAACTTTGAAACCACTGATTTAATGAGAGAATGGAACATGCAAGAATTAATTTAGAGTTTAAACAAAATGACAATTAAATTCTTGGTTATTGAACACGATGATAACATTTTTACTCATATAAGTTTGGATTGACATGATGAGAATCCTAGTGGTGAACACGAGTGGTTCTAAAAGAGTTCTGTCTGCTTCTGGGCCTCTGACTAGAAGCCAAGGTTCTACTACCACTTATGTGCCCCGGCTCCTGGAAATAATGTTAGAAAGAGAAATCCTCTATATAATTTAAATGTTAGTAGCTAATTAGAATTGTAGGGGACATGGGAGAAATGTATGTCTACCTACCTCACTGATGTCATGAAGGATTATGATGTGGACATTTTAGCCTTGAAATAAACTATGAAAAGAAAGTATGATTATAAGATTTTCCAGAAAATTACCCTAATAATGCTTATTTTTTTGAAATGGACCCCCTCTGTTGGAAAGTCAGGTGGTATTCTTTGTGGTGTGAAGATGATACCTTGGAGGTACAAACTACTAAGTTTGGTGCACATATGATCCTTTTGAACCTATGGGATAAAATTAGAAAGTGCAAAGGGACTTTTCTTTGTGTATATGACCCTTTTCACGAGGAGTTAAAACCTAGTTTCCTTTCAAAATTAGCTGCTTCCTGTAATTGTGTTGATGTTCCCTATATAGTGGGTGGAGATTTTAATATCCTTAGACATGTCATGGAAAATAACAAACCAAAAATGTTTCCTCATTTTTTTAGATGTTCAACATTATTATTCATTATTTGGCCTTAAGTAAAATTCATATGAAGGGGGGAATTTATACCTTGTCCAATAAACAAAGAAATCCAAGTTTGGAAAAACTGGGTGCAGTTTAATGTATCATGATTGGGAAAACTTGTTCCCTATGGGTTCCATTAAGAAAATTGTTAAATATCAATCTAATCAAAACTTTTTAATTCTTGGAAACTAGTGAAATTCCTATGAGTAAAAATAATAAAGAGTTTAGGTTTGAGTCATCCTGGCTTAATCCTAATTTCCTTCTTCTTGTTAAAACAATATGGGAGAAATCTGTGAATAGCAGAGACCCTATTGATATTTTCAGTATCAAGTTGAAACATGTTAAGAAACATTTTAAATGATGGGGATAATCTCTTTAGTAATAATAATAATAAAAAGGAAAATGGAAATAAACATTGAGTTATTGTCCTTAGAAATTATAGAAGAATCTAGCACCTTGACTCTTGATGAATGATGACCCACAAGTATAGGGGTGTATCGTAGTACTTTCGATAAATAAGAGTGTCGAACCCAACGAGGAGAAGGTGTTGACAAGCTTCGATGGAGGATTCACCGTAAAGGCTCACGGACAAGTTTTCAGGGGTTTTGATATAGCAGATAAATAAAGTACAAGTAAATAAAATGCGAGAGAAATAATTGCAGCGAGTGGCCCAATCCTTTTAGCACAAAGGACAAGCCGGTTTGTTTACTTATAATGACCAAACGTTCTTGAGGACACACGGGGATTTTAGTCTAGTGCTTTCACTTCATACGACTGATTAATCTTCATTGTTTTGATAAGTGTTGTGTGGGTGAACCTATGCTAATGCACCGCCCTTCCTAGGACTAATACATGTGATAAGTGGTGGGTGTGCGAGGTAGCGGAGGAACATGATTGACTAGGACCTTATACCGGGCCTCACACCAAAGGAAGTGTGGACGGAAAGCTGCCCGGTTGGCACCAAGGTTAAGATCTCTTATGGGTAAAGAAACACACCTCTGCAGAGTGTAACGAATTGTGACCAGTCACTCCTTGTTCGGGATTTGGAACTGCGAACGCTGCCGGAAAGGAACTCCATGAAGTTCTAGTCAACCGTGAAGGCTGACGGACATAGTTCTTCCGAATAAAAGCAACCTTTTAAAGAAATGGTTATCAAAACCTGCATGGTATCGGACTTTCTGGTCTGGTATCGTAGTTAGTGCATTAAACACCTCTTTCCTAATATGAACTTGTTGAGTACGCCGTACTCATACCACTCTTAAATCCTCCTTAGACTGTACGAACCATCCGGAGGAGGACAACGACAACCCTGAAGAAGCCGATATCATCGGCTACGAAGAACCAGACCTCTCTGGAGGTGTTGAAGGTGTAGACTACCTGATAGTCTACGGAAACGGAGAGGGATCCGGAGGAGAACAATCCTAGACTCCGTAATAGTAGTAGTAGTGCCGAGCAATCCGAACTTCTAGTAATTAGCTGCTCGCTGGAATAAATGTATAACCTCGTGAGACATCTATATTGTAAGTTAAGTTGGGTTCGCCTCGAACCCAGGAGTAAACCTCTTAGGACCCAAGAGGAGCTCCGAGATGATATGTACATATGGTTTGTAATAATGTATGAATGAGTTATGAACCTGCTATGTTCTGTTGTACTACTCTGAGGGATGTAATATTTGCAGATTGGTACTTCGCGAATGTTATATCAACGACTGGCATACTACAACATGCAGTGGTATGCAGGGTCACCACAACCGCCCATCCTAGGACTAATACATACTTGTGATTATACCCCTTGCAAGCATCCGCAAATACAAGAAAGTAATTAAGATAAATCTAACCACAGCCTTAAACTCTGAGATCCCGCTATCCCTCCTGCACCGATATACTAATGGGGGTTTAGGTTTCTGTCGCTCCGGCAACCCCACAATTAGCAAACGAATACAAGATGTACTCCCTAGGCCCATAAAGGTGAAGTGTAGTCGACGTTCACATGACACCACTAGAAGAGTAACACCACAACTTAAATATCATAACATTGAATATTACTCAACCATAATTCACTAGCTACTAACATTTAGACTTCACCCATGTCCTCAAGAACTAAACGAACTACTCACGAGACATCATATGGAACATGATCAGAGGTGATATGATGATGAATAACAATCTGAACATAAACCTTGGTTCAATGGTTTCACTCAATAGCATCAATAACAAGTTGTAATCAACACCGGGAGAGTTTCCCTATCAAACAATCAAGATCCAACCCAAATCGTTACAGCGGTGACGAGATGCAGCGGTGGTGATGGCGGTGTAGATGGTGGAGATGATGATGATGATGATGGAGATGATGTCCAGCTCGATGACGATGGCGATTGCCCCCTCCGGGGAATTTCCTGGCGGATTCTCCACTGGAGAGCTCTTTCTCTCTCCGGTGTCTCCCCGCCCCGAGAGGCGGCTCTGTCTATTCTTCGTAACTCCCCGTGGCTTAGGTTTTCGGGGCGAAGAGGTACGCGAGAGAGGCGACGAGGTTGTGGGCCCCTCCCCACATGGCGGCGCGCCAGGCCGGGCCCGCGCCGCCTATGGGGTGGGCCCATGGCGGCCCCTCTCGGCCCCTCCTTTTGGCTCCTTCGTCTTACGGAAAATAGGATTTTTCGTATAATTTCCGTCAATTGTTGATCTTCCGAAATATGGTGTTCGACGGGTTTTTCCAGTAGAATCCGACTCTAAGAATAATTCTCCAATGATCATGAAACATGCAAAATAGGTGAAATAACATAAGTATCATCTCTAAATATGAAATATATCAATGAATAACAACAAATTATGATATAAAATAGTGATGCAAAATGGACGTATCAACTCCCCCAAGTTAGACCTCGCTTGTCCCCAAGCGAAACTGATCTCAATAAACAAGACCACATGTTTATGGAGTGAAGAGTCGATAAATAAAATACGGACAAGAAGCATCATATTGATTCACACAAGATATTCTAGTAAACATTCTCTTCATATAACTCAACTTGAAATAAGTAAAGAGAAATCACAAATAGAGGTGCATAGGAAATCATAAATGGTTATGGCAAACTTTGTTCTTGGTCAGAGAACTACTAACGGATTGTACTTATCTTCTAAGCAAAGCTTTCATATTAGAATTTATATAGCAGGGCTTTCATCCTCAATCATAACAATCTCCTCATAATCATTGATAACTTTCAAAGTCATATTCATTCAGATCAAATTTGTACTAAACAAGAAAGCATAAAAGACATGATTAACTAGATCATAGCATAAATGGTTGGTTCACAACAACTCAATTGCTTGCTTAAGATAGAAGGACATAGGTTTACCGACTCAACATAAAGTAAAAGATAGGCCCTTCGCAGAGGGAAGCAGGGATTAAATCATGTGCTAGAGCTTTTCAAGTTTTGAAATCATATAAAGAGCATAAAAGTAAGATTTTGAGCGGTGTTTGTTGTTGTCAACGAATGGTAGTGGGCACTCTAACCCCTTGCCAAACAGACCTTCCAAGAGCGGCTCCCATGAAGGACGTCATCTCTACCAGCAAGGTAGATCATCCCCCTTCTCTCTTGTTTTTACACATGTATTTTAGTTTTATTATGGATGACACTCCCCCAACCTTTGCTTTCACAAGCCATGGCTAACCGAATCCTGGTGCCTTCCAACATTCACATACCATGGAGGAGTGTCTATTGCAAAATTAAGTTGCTTACTGATAAATCAGGGGAAAACATGTGAAGAGAATTATTAATGAAAGTTATTAATTGGGGCTGGGAACCCCGTTGCCAGCTCTTATTGCAAAATTATTGGATAAGCGGATGTGCCACTAGTCCATTGGTGAAAATCCGCCCAACAAGATTGAAAGATAAAACACCACATACTTCCTCATGAGCTATAAAACATTGACACAAATAAGGAGTAATATAGTTTGAATTATTTAAAGGTAGCACATGAAGTATTTACTTGAGTGGCGCAAAATACCACATAGTAGGTAGTTATGGTGGACACAAATGGCATGGGGTCTAAGGTCATGGATGTATGAGAAGCATTCCCTCTCAATACAGGTCTTTGGCTAGCAAGGTTGGGTAGCAAGCATAAAGGTTGAGGGATACAAACAAATATACATGTGATAGAAACAATCATGCATCTTTCTCATAAGCACAAACAATTTTAACTTCAGAATACTAACTCATTAGCAGAAAGATAATAAAGTAATATATCTACATGTATTTCCCTTTTCTATTTAAACATCAAGGTGTTGTTGCTATTGACCAATGCTAAGTTTGCCAAAACCAAATAGATTTACTTGATGCTTCCAAAGTGATACCAATACTAATGTCAAGAGTAATCATATAACAGAATTGCAAACTAAAATAAGGTGTGCAAAAAGTAAATGATAAGACTTCTCATTAATATTCCATAACGATAACTCACACCAACGGATACATAGATAACCAACTAAGAGAGAGATACTTCCACACTGCAAACTATTCTATATGATAACTTCCCTACTCATGATATGACACTACTTGATAGTAAAAGATAAAGATAGTGATGATGTGATACCGCGGCACTCCCCAAGCTTGGAACAAACCAAGGGGATGCCAATGATGATGAATTACTCCTTCGGTGGTGATGGTGGTGGATTCTTCTCGTGCTTCTTAAAGATCTCCTTCAGCTTCAGCTTCTCAGTTTGGCAGTTCTGCACTAAAACTCAAGAGATTCATTGTTATCCGAATGTGGCGGTGGCGGCCTTGTGATGGGAATCGAGTAATATTCCAGCATTCTGCGAAGTCGCTGGTTCTCCTCCGAAGTATCTCCACTTCCCTTCTTAGAGCACGATATTGATCACAAAACTCATCAACAACCCGTATTGCTTCCTCCACACAAGGGAAAGAGTCGAGGCTAAGAGCGGCGGAAGAAGTCCCTGCAAGTTATGAGAAAAAGAACGCCCAGTGTTAACCGATCCCACCAAGATTGGATTACTCTCCATAGCTTCCCGCTCTCTTTTTGCTGCTATCTTCTTCACTCCTTTATTGACCCCTTCATCCATCTCTTCCTCCCAAGGTTCCTTGTCTTTGTTGTTGGAGACCATGGTGCTTCTAGTTCAAAAACAGATCTGGCAGAAAACAGCTCGAAACAAAACACGACGAGAAAACGATATACGGACCTCCCAATCCGGGATTATATAGCAAATATTTTTACAACAAAAGGAAGGTTCAGGCCGAAAACGAGTGGAAACGGGGTGAGGGGCTGTCCCCACAGGGCGGCGCGGCCAGGGTGTGGCCGCGCCGGCCTATGGTGGCGGGCCCTCGTGTCTCCTCCACTCCGTTTCGATCCCGTAATTTTTCATATTTTCCATAAACAGCAAAAATATTGGAAAGTTAACGCGGACTTTTTATTACTAAAATTGTTACCTATTCAAAGTCGGACTGCAGGAGCTGTCAATTTGATCTTTGATGAAAGCTTAGGGTCATCACTTGAATAACATCAATATCTTCATTATAAGAATCTCCAGAATATAATGCTTGAGTCTTTGTTCATTCACTACTTGTGTGGCGTTACCTTCCAAAGAGCTAATTTTTATTGCCCCTGAACGATATACCTCCTCAATAACATATGGTCCTTCCCATTTTGAGAGTAATTTCCCTGCAAAAAATCGAGACGAGACCGATACAATAGGACTTTATCTCCAACATTAAATTCTCTTTTAATAATTCTTCTATCATGCCACTTCTTAACTTTCTCTTAAAAAGTTTAGCATTTTCATAAGCTTCACTTCTCCATTCATCTAAAGAACTCAATTGTAGCAACCTCTTCTTACCGGCAAGTTTAAAATCTTTATTAAGTTCTCTTGCCCAATAAGCTTTGTGCTCTAGTTCTAAAGGTAAATGACAAGCTTTTCCATAAACCATTTTATAAGGAGACATTCCCATAGGATTTTTATAAGCAGTTCTATAAGCCCACAGTGCTTCCTTTAACTTACTAGCCCAATTCTTTCTAGATTTATTAAGTCTTTCCAAGATAGCTTTAGTTTCTCTATTGATAATTCTACTTGCCCACTAGTTTGAGGATGATAAGTTGAAGCAATTCTATGATTAATACCATATTTGGCAAGAGTTTTTCTAAAACCACCATGAATAAAATGAGAACCTCCATCATCATAATATATCTAGGTACTCCAAATCTAGGAAATATAACATCTACAAGCATTTTTATAGAGGTCTCACCATCAGCACTTTTTGTAGGTATAGCTTCTACCCATTTAGTAACATAATCAACAGCGACAAGTATATGAGTGTTACCTTCGAAGAAGGGAAAGGACCCATGAAGTCAAATCCCCAACAATCAAATGGTTCAATAACAAGAGTATAATTCATAGGCATTTCATTGCGTCTAGAGATATTACCAACTCTTTGACATTCATCACAAGATAAGATAAACTTCCTTGCATCTTTGAAAAGTGTTGGCCAATAAAAACCTGATTGTAGAACCTTTTGTGCGGTTCTATCTCCTGATGTCCTCCATAGACACTACCATGGCATTTACTCAATATATCTTGTTGTTCATATTCTGGGACACATCTTCGTATAATACCATCCACTCCTTCTTTATATAAGTGTGGGTCATCCCAAAAATAATGCCTCAAATCATAAAAGAATTTCCTTTTGCTGTGAAAAGGTTGGAGGCAAGTAGTTCAAACAATAAAGTTAGCATAATCA
Source organism: Lolium multiflorum (assembly GCA_030979885.1). Taxonomy (NCBI): domain Eukaryota; kingdom Viridiplantae; phylum Streptophyta; class Magnoliopsida; order Poales; family Poaceae; genus Lolium; species Lolium multiflorum. Next base: position 341,067,150 of record CM061748.1, read on the forward strand.
GCATACCAAGGACTATCTCGCGACCTCACCTTTATTACAGCCAATTGTTCATTTGGAAAACTATCATTAACAGGAACAGGATCATAAGCAATATTTTCCAATCTAGACAAATTATCGGCAACAGGATTATCAGCACCTTTCCTATCTACAATATGTAAATCAAATTCTTGCAAAAGAAGCACCCATCTAATAAGCCTTGGCTTAGCATCTTTCTTTTCCATAAGGTACCTAATCGCAGCATGATCAGTATGAACTGTTACTTTTGAATCAGCAATATAGGGTCTAAACTTATCACATGCAAAAAACTACGGCTAGTAATTCTTTCTCAGTTGTAGCATAATTTCTTTGAGCAGCGTCTAGAGTTTTACTAGCATAATGAATAACATTTAATTTTTTATCTACTCGCTGTCCAAGGACAACACCTACAGCAAAATCACTAGCATCACACATAATTTCGCAAATTCCAATCAGGAGGTTCAACTACAGGAGCAGTTGTTAAGGCTTTCTTTAGAGTTTCAAAGCTTCCTTACAATCATCATCAAAAACGAAAGGTACATCTTTTGAAGAAGATTAGTAAGAGGCTTTGAAATTGAGAAATCTTTAATAAATCTCCTATAAAAACCAGCATGACCAAGAATATTACGAATACCTTTAACATCCCTAGGATAGGGCATCTTCTCAATTGCTTCAACTTTAGCTCTATCAACTTCAATACCTTTCTCAAAATTTTATGTCCCAATACAATTCCTTCATTAACCATAAATTGGCATTTCTCCCAATTAAGAACAAGGTTAGTTTCTTCACATCTCTGCAAAACTTTATCAAGGTTTCGCAAGCAATTAGCAAAAGAATTCCCATAGACAGTAAAATCATCCATGAATACCTCAACAATCTTTTCACAAAAGCCATGAAAAAGATTAATCTCAGTCAACTGCACGCCAGCAGAGCATTACATAAACCAAAAGGCATACGCCTATAAGCATAAGTTCCATAGGGACAAGTGAAAGTGGTTTTCTCTTGATCTTTAGCTCTAACAGCAATTTGTGAAAACCCAGACCATCAAGAAAGCAGAAATGAGTATTTTTAGACAACCTTTCTAACATTTGATCAATAAAAGGTAAAGGGTAATGATCTTTCTTAGTTACTTTATTAACTTTTCGAAAATCAATGCACATTCTATACCCTACAACTACTCTTTGAGGAATAAGCTCATCATTATCATTAGGCACAACAGTTATTCCTCCTTTCTTAGGAACACAATGCACAGACTAACCCATCTACTATCAGCAATAGGATATATAATACCTGCTTCAAGAAGTTTTAATACCTCATTTATTACCACATCCTTCATCTTGGGAATTAGACGACGCTGATGTTCAACAACGGGTTTTGCACCATCTTCTATATTAATAGCATGTTGGCAAATAGCGGGAGAAATCCCCTTCAAGTCATCAAGAGTATAGCCAATAGCTCCTCGGTTCTTAAATATTTCCAATAACCTTTCTTCCTCAATATCTGAAAGCTTAGCACTAATAATAACAGGATATTTTTTCTTATCATCAATATAAGCATACTTAAGATTATCAGGTAATGGTTTCAAATCAAATACAGGATCTTCCTTTGGTGGTGGTGTTACACCCAAATCTTCAACCGGTAAGTCATGTTTAAGAATAGGTTGACGAAGGAAAATTTCATCAAGCTCATCCCTTTCTTCCCTAAAAACTTCACCTCACTATTCTCCAAATGTTGCTGCAAGGATTACTAGGAGCAAGAGCAATAGATGCACACTGTTCAACTCTAAAATCATCATTAGGCAAATCAGCTTTATAAGGAGTTTTGGCAAATTTAGAGAAATTAAACTCATAAGATTCACCAGCAAACTTAGTAACAATTTTCTTTCTTGCAATCTATAATAGCTCCACAAGTATTCAGAAAGGTCTACCAAAAATAATAGGACAAGACTTACTAGCAACAGAACCAAGTACCAAAAAGTCAGCAGATATTTAATCTTACCACATAGAACTTCAACATCTCGAACAATACCATAGTTTCTCTATTAGCTAGCCGAATAACCACATCAATATCTTCAAGTTCACAAGAACCAATTTCATGCATAATTTCCGTGTAGAGCTCATAAGGAATGGCACTAATACTTGCACCAATGTCGCATAAACCATAATAGCAATGATCACCAATTCGAGCAGAGAGCACAGCACTAGATTTCCTAGACTTATTAGGATGCGAAACAATATTAGAAGCATCTTCACAAAAAATAATATGACCATCTTCCACATTTTCAATCACAAGATCTTTAACTATTGCAACAGAGGTTCAACCTTTATTTGTTCTTCAGGTTCTATGGGTTTCTTTGCACTTTTATTAACTACACTAGTTATACAGAATACTCCTTCATTTTAGCAGGGAAAGGAGTTTTTTCAATATAAGCTTCAGGAAGAACATGATCAACAGTTTTAATTTCAATACATTTACCTTTGGGTGAATCAGTTTTATCTTTATAAGGTTCATGATACTTATCAAAATTCTTCCTAGGCAATTCAAAATGAGAGGCAAAGGCTTTATAAATATTTGCAACAACTTGAGAGTCAAGACCATATGTAGCACTTATATTACGATATTCATCGGTATCCATAAAAGTTTCAATGCATTCATAATCATAATTTATACCGACACTCTACCTTTGTCATTCTCCCATCCTTCGGTATTTCTTTGATTCGATCAAGAAGGTCCCATTTAAACTCTTCTTTATTGCGCGTGAATGATCCAGAACAAGTATCCAGCAAGGTTTTATCTTGAAAAGAAAGTCTTGCATAGGAATTATCAATGATAATATTACCAAGAAGCTCATGAATGGGGCATTTGAGCATTAGAGACTTCAATCTCCCCATGCTTGGGCAATACTCTCTCCATCATGAGGCCAGAAATTATATATATGGTTGCGGTCTTTGTGAATTTCACTTGGAGGATAGAATTTGGTAAAATAGAGGCACAATATCCTTCCAATCAAGCGAACGCCCATCCTTCAAGCTTATACCAATGCGCCGCTTTACCAGATAGCGACATAACAAATAATTTCTTCCTAACTTCATCCATTGAAATACCCGCACACTTGAATAACCCGCATAATTCATGTAAAAATAAATGATCTCCAGGATGAACAGTTCCATCCCCTTCATAGCGGTTATCCACAACACGTTCAATAATTTTCATAGGTATTTTATATGGTATTAATTCCTCACCTGCGCCTCATCCCTACCGTTTCAGTAGTAGTACTAGATTTCCCAAATAGAAATTCAAGGATGATCTCTCCATAATGACTATAGCACCAGCGAAATAACAATCCAGCACGTACAGTAAAAGTTTCCTTACCAATTCCACTTACCAATAGCGCTTCACCCCCGGCGCGTTAAAATAGTCTTGATGACCCACAAGTATAGGGGTGTATCGTAGTACTTCGATAAATAAGAGTGTCGAACCCAACGAGGAGCAGAAGGTGTTGACAAGCGGTGATGGAGGATTCACTATAAATGCTCAGACAAGTTTTCATGGGGTTTTGATATAGCATATAAATAAAGTACAAGTAAATAAAATGCGAGAGAAATAATTGCAGCGAGTGGCCCAATCCTTTTAGCACAAAGGACAAGCCGGTTTGTTTACTTATAATGACCAAACATTTTTGAGGACACACGGGAATTTAGTCTAGTGCTTTCGCTTCATATACTTGATTAATCTTCATTGTTTTGATAAGTGTTGTGTGGGTGAACCTATGCTAATGCACCGCCCTTCAGGTCTTAGAGACGATCGAGGTAGATTAGAAAGGGTTGTGCATTGCATTGCAAATTCCGGGGAAATTTCGCGCTTTTAAATAAAAACCGCATCGAAGGGGGACAAGTTTCTCTCGACACCTTACAGGGTAGGTTAGGGTTTTGAGAGTGCGACAAACTTGCATCTCACCTAACTAGTTTAGGGTTTTGAGATGAGAGGGGAGAGATCATCAAACTTAAGTTGCATGGTTAAATTCAAAGTTAAGTTGTATGATTGAATTCAACTCAAAGTTGAATTTGAATTTCAAATTCAAACATAAAACAAATATCTCATAATTGAATTGTAAGGAAATTCACTAAGTAAAAAAATAATAAGAATACAAGTTATAAATAATACACATAATAAATAAAGCTCATTAGAGAAAACCTTGAGCTTTATTGACCATCACACAATTTACATTGTCTTTACAATATTCATAATGAAAATAAATGAATATTACAACAAATTACACAAATTGGAAAAATAGAAAAGAAAATAAAAAGAAAAGTACAAGGATAGATTCTACTCTACAAGCTACAAGATCATCTTCACTTGATCTTGGACTTGATGATCTTCTGGACCACCTTGATCAATTGCTTGATCCCTGCATACAAACCACACAAAAAGAACATCGTGCCAAGTGGCAATGCCAATTGGCAGGTTAATAAAGAATTGAATGGGGAGGATATACACAAAGATCAGCCGAGCTGATCCTCTCCAAGTCCAGGTGCACCACACCAAGCTACACACACACACAGCCTGCTCACAAGGCTGTGTGCATGCAGCACACACACACACAGTGAGTCACCAAAGGGAAAGGTGGAGCTGTCGACCAGAGAAGCAAGGGCCAACCATATAAAAACTTTTCCACAGTAAACCCTAGCTCAGTCATCGACCAAGCAGCAGGGTAAGTCACCAAGAACACCAAGAACAACAATAACAAGAAGAACAGCCAGAGCTGTTCAACCTGTCCAAAATCACCACTGAACCAAACCAAGAATCACAAGCCACAAGGAGGAGCAGGGCAAGTCAAGCAAACCACCAGAAGCAAAACCTCTACACCAACACACTATTTCTAGGAGCTGGAGTGGGGTATACATATAATCATGAACAGACCAAATGGTTTTGTTCATAAATTGCACAGGCATGATCTCAAGCACACCAAAAGGGTAGGAAGCCATGTTTGTGTCATCATATGGCTATCTAGCCATTTGGTTCAAGCAAACATAGAAAAAGCCATAGAAATCATCCAGGGAACACTGGTTGTGTCCACACAAGGACACAATCAGAGAAATCCAACATGGAATTAAATCCCTGGCTAGCTACCAAGTTCACTTGACAACCTATAGCTAGCTAAGCCATCGGACAGTTAGACAATCAGTGTCTATTCATTTTTTGTCAACATCAAAAGCATCTGGCAACCAATATGGTCAAGCCAGGGAGCAACTGTCCATTCATATCAAGCCAACAAAAGGTGGGAGCTTCCTGAACAGCAAGAGTTGCTGTTGAGGCCACCTCAACCACTTAACTAATCCCAACAGAGAAGCCATGCACAAATATCATCACCCTATAGGGTTCAAAAGGAGGGCTAGGGTACACAACCAAGTGTTGGCATCCATCTAGCCCTACCAAACTCAATAAGATGATCATAACTGCAAACAGTTCACATCATTTATCCATTTAAGCAATCAGAACTACACAGATAAATGAAATAGTCAAGCTATATCTGCACAGAGTCTTGCATGTGATCCAAAAGATCATTGCAAGCATACCCTGATGCTTGAGCAAGCAACAACACACACAGGCTAAGCCTGTATGTAGCATAAATAGCACTGGCCAAGCACCAGAGTGAACCACAGTGAGGCACAGCCAACATATATAGAGCAGTTTCTACAGGCAACTGGTGATCATATGACCACCAGAAGCTTGCAAGAGCATGCTACAGTATGCTAAAGCATGCTAGAATCAATTCTAGCACCAACACATGTCAGACAAGTGAATTTGCCACAGAACAGGAACATTGGCAAAGCAGATAGTTATAAATATGACATATAATTGTATGCAGAAGCACACCATCAAGGGATGGTGTTGTTTAGCCCTCAGGCATGCTCAAGGGAGCATGTCTATGCATTGTAGCACACTGAATAGCACCCAAAGGCACTGGCTCTTGTAAATTTACAAGAATTGCACACTGCAATCAAGCCAGGACCACATAAAAGTATACACTTGAATAATTGGTGATGATAGCATCAAGAATAGAGACACCGGCACTTGCATACTACAAGGATCATGCATAATGATCAAGCCAGGGTCAAGCTTATGCACACACAGGATGCCCTAGTGGCTGAAACAATAGCTGGAGCAGCCAGCAGGCCATAAGCATCACATGATGCTCCTGGGCAATCACAGGAGGGCCACAGAAGGGGATTAGCATGCAACAGTAGGGCATAGGACGAGATTAGCAAAGCAGAAGCAGCTAGCATGCATGGCAGCAGCAGAGAGCATGGCGGCATACGCACAGCAGAGCAAGCACAGCAACCACACGACACGGCCACACCTCTATGAATAGAGGCAGGCCAGTGACCAAGCTAGGAGAAGGAGGAAGAAGAACATGCACAGGAGGGTGAGAGAAGGGTGGCGCACGTACCAGGGCGAGCAGGCAGGAGTCGTGGCCATGGCGGCCACGGCGGCGCGCGCCGAGAGCTCGGCAGCTTTGGCCAGGCCAGGCCAGGCTCCGACAAGCGCCGCAGCCCCGCACCACCGCGGCGAGGGTCCACGGCGGCGTCACCGCGCCGGAAGCCCAGGGAGCGACGGGATCGCCACGGATCCCGTAACCCTAGCCCAGAGGGGGTCGAGGCCGAGCGCAGCTGGTCGCCCGCGTCAGATTACGCGGATAGGATTGACCGCCGTCGTGGGGCGTCGATTGCGCACCATGGCGGGGGCGGTCCGGCGAATCTCGCCGGAATCGAGCGACGCAGGTCGCCAGAGAGGGCTAGGGTTAGGGTTCGGTCGCGCGTGAGAGGAAGAGAGAGAAGTGAGGCTGGTCGAGCCGGACCAGGACGGTCGGTTCGACCTAACCCACTGGGTTGCGCCGACAGGTGGGCCCAGGGGCAAATCTGGTATTTCACAAATACCAATTAAACCAGAAACTTTGAAATTTCATAGAAAATTATTTATAGCTCTAAAAAAATAATTAAAAATATGAAAATTGATCAACATAAAATTCTCTACCTGAATAAAATATCAAAGGGAATTTTTGAAAACAATTGAGAATAAGTCTTAATTTGATGATTTAAATAATCATTTAAATCACACATATTATTTTCAATAATGAAAATTAGTCCATTAATGTCTTTGGACTATAAAAACACCTTGACAACATTTCAAGGTTGTATTTTATCCTAAACAGAGTATCCCTAAATTGTTCTTGTATAACCTTCCACATAAAATAATAAAACACCGGAAAGGGAACAACCCTAAAAGCTGAATCATGCATAATTGCTTCTTTAACCATTGCCCTTATCTGACAATGATGCTATTTTTCAGCAACAGAGGACAAGGGTCAGCCACACCATCTAACTGCAACACTTTGCAGTGAAATGCAAGTTCATCGCTTGCTCATGTCATTGGGAGTATTTTTACCAAATTACTTGCAAGTACTATGTTTATCACTATTGCATAAAAGCAAAACCACTATTTTCATAACTATGAATATGACCATGTGGTGGGTGATGACCCACAAGTATAGGGGATCGCAAAGGTTTGAGGGAAGTATTACCCAATTTATTGATTCGACACAAGGGGAGACAAAGAATACTTGTAAGCCTTAACAATGAGTTGTCAATTCAGCCGCACTGGAAACAGACTTGAGCGCAAGAGTTTATCGCAATGGCCAGCTTTATAGCAGTAGGGAATAGTGAAATAACAGCAACAGGTGAAATAAAGACAACAGTTTAATTATAGTAACAAGCAGGATTAAAATACGTAGCACAGGGACGGATTAACGGCATTGCATGATGAGAGAAACTCATGTAACAATCAGAGCATTTGGATAATAATAAAACGGTATCCAAGTACTAATCAATCAATAGGCATGTGTTCCATATATAGTCGTACGTGCTCGCAATGAGAAACTTGCACAACATCTTTTGTCCTACCAGATGGCAGCCGGGCCTCTAGGGAAACTACTGGATATTAAGGACTCCTTTTAATAGAGTACACAAGCATTAACACTCCGTGAACACATGTGATCCTCACATCACTACCATCCCTCCGTTCCCGATTTCTAAAGCCATTAATCGGACAATGACATGTGTATACAACTTGCGGTAAGATCATAAACAACGAATATCTTCATGAATCAATAACATGTTCAGATCTGAGATCATGCACTCGGGCCCTAGTGACAAGCAATAAGCATAACAAGTTGCAACAATATCATAAAAGTGACATCTACGGATACTAGGCACTATGCGCTAACAATCTTATGACTATTACATGACCAATCTCATCCAATCCCTACCATCCCCAGCCTACAGCGGGGAATTACTCACACATGGATGGGGGAAACATGGCGGTCGATGGAGAGGCGTTGGCTGGGATGGCGGTGAAGATCTCCTCCAATTCCCCGGCCGGAGTGCCGTAACTGAGACTTGGGCTCCGCGACGGAGTTTCGATGTGGCGGCTCTGGAGGGTTTGGCGACTTCGACTTCTCCGTGCGTTTTAGGTCGAACCCGATAAGTAGTCCGAAGGGGCGCCGGAGGCCGACCGAGGGGGCCACACCATAGGCCGCGCGGCCAGGTCGCGCCGCCTTATGGTGTGGGGCCTCGGGCCTCCACCTTACTTGTCCTTCTGCTCCCGCATTCGGGAAAATAGGGCCTTCGCATAAATTCCGAGGATTTTCCGAAAGTTGGATTTCGTACAAAACGAGACACTAACAGTTCTGCTGAAAACAGCGCTAGTCCGTGTTAGTTGTATCCAAATACACAAATTAGAGGCAAAACAATAAAATGTTCGGGAAAGTAGATACGTTTTGGACGTATCAACTCCCCAAGCTTACATTGCTTGTCCTCAAGCAATTCAGTTAACAACAGCCATAAAGAACTTTCACGAACACATTTGCTCATATGATGTATATATTCTCATGCTATGGCTAATACTTCAGCAATTCATAATGAGATACATGCAAATAAGATCATCCAACAGCTATGTCAATCATGGAGAGGTACCAACAATTAATAATAAGCATCATGAATCATGTATATAGCAGGATTGCAATGTTCATAAGAGAATATGATAAAGTGGTATCTCGCCCGTATTTGATCGGCAAAACATAAATGCCGAGGCACCTCCGGAGTTCATAGAAAGACTAGAAGTAGTGATTGTCAAAGATAAAAGCATCAAAGTTATACCACAATCAATCATATTTTGAGACAAGCATATTATACTAAGAATGACAGTTGTGCTCTCAAGATAGTGCTCAAAGAAAGAATGGAGACACAACATAAAAGTAAAAGATTGACCTTCGCGAAGCAGGGATTAACATGCGCTAGAGCTTTTCATTTGTAAAGCAGAGTAAAATTATTTTGAGAGGTGTTTGTTGTTGTCAACGAATGGTAATGGGTACACTAACTACCTCATCAACCGGACTCCCAAGAGCGGCTCCCATGAATTATTTGCATGTTTATGTGGCACTCCTTCCAACCTTTCTTACACAAAACATGGCTAACCGAATCCTCGGGTGCCTGCCAACAATCACATACCATGAAGGAGTGCCTTTTATTTAAGTTTTATTATGATGATGACACTCCCCCAACCTTTGCTTACACAAACCATGGCTAACCGAATCCTTCTGGTGCCGTCCAACAATCACAAACCATGGAGGAGTGTCTATTTAAGTTAATTAATTTGGGACTCGGAATCCCATTGCCATCTCTTTTTGCAAAATTATTGGATAAGTGTGCCACTAGTCCATATGAGAGTCCGTCAAAAGTAAATGACAAGGTTGAAAGCTAAACACCACATACTTCTCATGAGCTATGAAACATTAACACAAATTGAGAAGCATTTTGATTTTAAAGGTAGCGCATGAGAATTTACTTGGAATGGTTTGAAATGCCATGCATAGGTATTTATGGTGGACACTTTGGAACAACTTGGTTTTCAGGTGTTTGGAAGCACGAGCGTTCCCGCTCAGTACAAGTGAAGGCTAGCAAAAGACTAGGGAGCGACAAATCAAGAGAGCATAACTGTCATAATCATGCTTGCGGCAAAATAAATTAACGGAGGCATAAAAGTGATGCAAGAACTCTGAAGCAATATAAATCATCGAGGCTTAATTGACTTTTGTTCAGTCATATGCATGCGTGAGCATGTGCCAAGTCGATATAAATGAATTATTCAGAGGAGGATACCACAATGCCATACCTACTTATGAATAAAACAATGCAAGCGAACATCCATGACATGCTACTCATATTAATAAATTGGAGCTAAACATGAGAGATCACGAACTACTAGACTTTCTCAAATAACATATACCTCACATGAACCAACTAAGCATGCTCACATGGATGAGTATATGTACAAAAATGAAAACAAATAGAGTTCATACCAGCCTCTCACCACAATCAGATTGTCGTAGATCGTCATTATTGCCTTTCACTTGTGTAGCTTGGATAATATGAAATGAAAACCACGCTCCAGCCACCGAAGACCATTGAACTCATGATGAACTTACAAACCAAAGAAGAACAGCAAATATTTTTGGTGTTTTCGAATTGGAAACAAGAACAAAAGAAAACAAGCAAACAAAGCAAAATCTTTTGGGTTTTCTCATAGCAATCAACGATAGCAAAAAAATAAACTAAGAGCAAAGAACCAAATAAACAAATGGTGAAGAGAAACAACAGAAATATTTTTGGTCTTTTTGTTTTTAGGAAAGAAACAAAGCGAAAACAAAAGAATGCAAACTAACAGAAACACAGGAGATGACAGAAATCTGCCAAATCCCGACAGCAGTACAGAAATCGAAATTAACAAAAATCTTCCATTGCTCAGACCAAAAGTGTTAAACTAATGAAAGTTAGATAACAACCTGGGGAACATGCTCAAAAATTGGCAACTCAAAATAACGTTCTGGCTGTGCGCACGAATTTTTTTGGTAACAGCCCAGAATCTGTTTTTGGACAGCACTTCCCCAAATATCATCTACTTCTCATTAGAAACCACTCTAAGAAACTAAACAAGTATGTACAAGTATCCAGCAACCATAATATGCAAAGAATGAGTGATGCTGGTATACCTCCCCCAAGCTTAGGCTTTTGGCCTAAGTGGAGTTCATTCCCACGGTCCCCATGAAGTGGTGTCTCCGTAGTACGACGAAGAACGACCCGGTTCCGGGTATGTGCTGGAGGAAACGTCGGGGTATGTGACGGTGTAGTCGTAGGAGGGCTCGGCGTTCTCGGAGTCATGTTGCTGGTGGAATTCTGTATCTTCATATGTTCCTCCACCTCCTCCTTAGTGAGCGACCATGATTGCTCGTCAATATTGAACAAACCTGGCTGGGGAAGAGGGATTTCCTTCTCATTCCCGTCAGGAAACAACATTCTATAGACCATATTATCTATAGTGGAGTCAGTAGTAACAAAATGATGACTCTTCATAGCAGCAATATCTAGTCTCCTAGGGGTTAATGGCACATCATTAGAATCAAGAAGTCTTAAATGTGTTAAAATGCGTAGTCAACAGTTCCTCCAAAAATAGGCCCCTCGGCTAGACGGCCAGCAATAAGAGAACCAAGATGATAAGATGTCTCTCCAGTAAGTGCAGCATTCAAGAAAGCAAGATGATAGCTAGAAATATTACTAGTATTTTCCCTACCAAGAATACTAGTAGCAATATAATATGCAAAATATTTAATGGGGGGAAGTTGAATATTTCTTATCTTCCCGCTGAATGGTGCGGCAATCATCTTCGGTGATCCCTCGATAGAGCTCCAACAGGTCCCGTGGGTTGTCATCAATCCTCCTTGCCTGTACCTACAGGGACAATATCCAATGCACGACAAAATTCTTCCAATTCCATAGTAACAGGATTATCATAGATCTTGAATGCAACTGTCGGCTCATATTATGTGTTGTGGAACTTGAAGCTCTCAACGAAAATTTTGGTGAGCCTGTAGTATTGCTCCCTTTCATCTCCCACGTAGGTGGCTAAGCCTGCCCTGTTGACAAGGGTGAAGAAGTCATCCAATATCCCTGCATTTGTCAAAAAATCATAACATGGGAAGGATGAAGCATTAGGAGCCCCATTGTCCTCCCCGGGCGCGAAGCCAGGCGCGATGATATCCTCATTGTAGGATCGCCTATCTGAGTGGATGCCCTCGAGGGCCTACCGGTGCTGGTTGTTCCCTTCTTGAACAATTCTCCAAATTTGAATTTCTTCATCTTCCTTTTCTGAAATTTTCAACAAACATTATAAAAATTTGATTTCAAGGTATATAATTGAAGGGAACTGCTATAGGAACTTGCTAGAGCACTAAACATGCATCAAAACTAGTTTCTTCCACTTAGAACAAGCATGCAAGCTCACTAAACATGTTATCTACAGCAGCAAAATATTCAAGATATACTCAACCAAACAAAATTTAATTGGACAATCAAAGGAGTCACATATCAAGGGAGTAAATGCGCCAAATTTCAGACAGAAATTCAGCTGAGCAAGGAGATCGAAAAATCGCGAGTTCTTGAGCAGTAAACGCGAGTGAGAGGAACTCGGTGCGAGTTTTTTTGGGAGAGAGAGATGTCAGAGGAAGAGATGAAGTAGCGTGGGCAAGGAGGGGCCCACAAACACAGGGTGGCGCGCCCACCTCCTTGGCCGCTCCTGCCTGTGGTGTGGCACCCTGGTGCCCCACAGGTCATCCTCTCGTACTCCCAGGGTGCCCCGTCGAAAAATAGGACCAACTGTAATTTTTTGTAATTTTTAGAGAACTTCGAAAAATGCACATTTCCGGTGTTAAATTAATTATTACTGCGCAGAAAAATGATTTCCAAAATCTTAAACAACTAAAGCATATTGCAAACAAAAGGTACTACAGCAAGTAAAATAAGTGGAGGAAGAAAGAAAGAAAGAAATGTTGTTTAGCCCTCTCATGCATTAAAATATACTTGTTAACAAGGTTGATCAAGTCTTGCTACCAAATAAATTTTATATGACATAAGAAGAAATAAACCTCAAATCAATCATGTTACCTTTATATTGAATTGATATGGATCCAATCACAAGAGTTTGATATTCTTCTTTGGGCTCATATATAGGACCAATCAATGGATCCCACTTTGATAGTTTTCACATTAAAAATTGTATTAACTCCGCATACTTTATCAATCCTCTTTGGGAAAAACGGTATGCTTCCTATCATCAACATTGAAAGTAACCATGCCTTTATTGCAATCAATAACAGCCCCTACAAATATTAAGAAAGGGTCTTCCAAGAATAATGGACATATTATCATCTTCAGCATTTCAACACAACAAAATCAGTTAATATCAAGCAATGTTGAGTAACTTGAATAAGAACATTTTCACATAAACCAACAGAAATACAGGAGATTTATCAGCCATTTGCAAAGATATATCAGTTGGTATCAATTTATCTAAATCAAGTCTCTTATAAAGAGAAAAAGGCATCACACTCACACCTGCTCCCAAATCACATAGAGCAATTCTAACATAATTATTCCTGATGGAACAAGGAATAGTCGGTATACCTGGGTCTCCAAGCTTCTTGGAATCTTACCATTGAAGGAGTAATTAGCGAGCATAGTGGAAATTTCCCTCATTGGGGATTTTCCTTTTGTTACTAACAATATCTTTCATATACTTTGAATAAGGAGGCAATTTAATAGCATCAATTAAAGGGATTTGCAAAAATAAAGGTTTCATCCAATCACAAAATTTATTATAATGTTCCTCCTCCTTTGATTTTAGTTTCTTAACAGAAAAAGGCATTTGCTTTTGAACCCAAGGTTCTCTTTCATTACCATGTTTCTCAGTAATAAATCTTTAGTGTACTTTTTATTTTTAGCATGCTTTTCAGGTTCTTTTTCAATTTCTTCTTTATCACGAGTATCATTCTTATCATTATCTTCCTCATGTTCATTACCACTTTCAGTTTCAGCATCAGAATTAGAAATACTATTAGGATCATTAAGGTTCAGAGGATTCTACAACATTCTTATGTTTCTTTTTCTTTTCTTAGATGGAGCACTAGTTTTAATTAGTTGAGAATCTTGTTCAACTCTTTTGGGATGCCCTTCAGGATATAGAGGATCCTGGGTAGAAACACCACCTCTAGTTGTTACTTCATAAGCATGTTTTTCTTTAGAATTATTTCCAACAAGTCATTTTGCATTTTAGTAAGTTGATCAATTTGAGTTTGAACCATTTGAAAATGTTTAACAAGTATCTTAACATCATTGGAGGTTCTTTCCACAATACCATGCAATTCACTAATAGCTCGAATTTTCCATTAAATGATTCTCTACTCTCATTAAAGTTTTCTTGCTTAACAATATAATTATCAAACTCATCTAAGCATTGAGCAGAAGGTTTGAATATGGAATATCTTCCCGAGTAAAAGCGTTGAAGAGAGTGTACCTCAATCATGGATGAAGGGGGAGAGTTATCTCACATAAATCTTTCTATAGGAGGTAAATTCTTCACATCTTCAAAGCTTAATACCCTTCTCTTTAAGAGACTTCTGGCTTCCTCATATCTTCATCATTTATTTTAATCATACCCTCTTCTTTACTCTCGGTGTCGGGGTTGGTTCAGGTGTAGACCAATCATCATGATTCCGGCCTATTTCAGCCAATAATTCTTCAGCGTCGTCTGGAGTTCTTTTCCTGAAAACACAACCAGCACAACTATCCAGGTATGCCCTAGACTCAATGGTTAGTCCACTATAAAATATATCAAGTAAATCATGCTTTTCCAAATCATGGTCAGGTTGAGCTCTAATAAGAGAGCAAAATCTCGCCCAAGCCTCAGGCAATTTCTCTCCATCTTCCGGTCAAAATTATAAATTCTCTCCAAAGCAATATGTTGAGCACTAGCAGGAAAGTATTTCCGCAAGAAAACATCAAGCAATTCTTTTGGACTTTTAATAGAACCAGGAGGCAAATTATTATACCAAGTTTTAGCATCATTCTTTAATGAGAAAGGAAAAAATTTAGCGACAAAATAGGTACGCATCTTAATGTCATCAGAAAACAAGCCACTAAGAGTAGATAACTCAGTCATGTGTTCAACAGCACTTTCTTTTTCAGTACCACAAAAGGGTGTTTTCTCAACAATAGCTATATGAGATAAATCAAGAGAAAATCATAATCTTTATCCCTAATGTTTATAGGAGATGTGGCAAATTTAGGATCAGGAGACAGTTTATATCTAATAGTATGTTGTGCAAGCAACTTTTTAATTTTTCTTGCATCAGTAGTAGCATTGCATTTTTATTTATCATCAAGCTCCACATAATCTTCATCAAGATCATCACTAGAATATTCAAAAGACTTAGGTGAATTAACAGGTGTAGCAGCATTTTCATTAGGAGTTTCAGTATTTTCAATTTGTCTAGACTTAGCAATTGTAGCATCTAGAAAAGATCCTAACGAACCATCATTATCACGCGCATAAGCATCATCACAATTATGAGAGGAATTTTACGATTCAGTACCAGCATTGGAAGCTTGTGGTGGTGAAACAAGTTTATTTATCAGAGATGGTGATAAATCAAGAGCAGCAGAGGTACTAAGAGTTGTACCTTTTCTGTAGTGGATGGTAATATGGCGATCTTAGTATCGCGTAGGTTTACCCATGATGGAGAATTTGCAGCGAACAATATCAATCCAAGTGAACTTCCAAATAAAGCTATGTTCCCGGCAACGGCGCCAGAAATAGTCTTGATGACCCACAAGTATAGGGGATCGCAACAGCCTTCGAGGGAAGTATTACCCAATTTATTGATTCGACACATGGAGACAAAGAATACTTGTAAGCCTTGAACAGCTGAGTTGTCAATTCAGTCACATCCGGGAAATGCACTTGCCCTCGCAAGAGTTTACTCGCATAACAGCTTTTATAGGAATAGTGAAATAACAAAAGCGGTGAAAATAAAGACAGCAATAGTGATTATAGTAAACAGCAGATTAAAATACTGTAGGCACAGGGACGGATTTAACGGCGTTGCATGGATGAGAGAAAACTCATGTAACAACTGCCAGTGGGCAGATAATAATAAAACGTTATCCAAGTACTAATCAATCAATAGGCATGTGTTCCATATATAGTCGTACGTGCTCGCAATGAGAAACTTGCACAACATCTTTTGTCCTACCAGCTGGTGGCAGCCGGGCCTCTAGGGAAACTACTGGAAATTAAGGTACTCCTTTTAATAGAGTACCGAGCAAAGCATTAACACTCCGTGAACACATGTGATCCTCACATCACTACCATCCCTCCGGTTGTCCGGATTTCTGTCACTGGGGCCATTGTCTTGGACAGCGACATGTATACAACTTGGCAGTAAGATCATAAACCACGAATATCTTCATGAATCAATAACATGTTCAGATCTCAGATCATGGCACTCGGGCCCCAGTGACAAGCATTAAGTATAACAAGTTGCAACAATATCATAAAAGTGGCATCTACGGATACTAGGCACTATGCCCTAACAATCTTATGACTATTACATGACCAATCTCATCCAATCCTACCATCCCCTTCAGCCTACAGCGGGGGAATTACTCACACATGATTGTGGGAAACATGGCTGGTCGATGGAGAGGCTGGCGGTGATGGCTGTGAAGATCTCCTCCAATTCCCCGGCTCTGCATGAGTGCCGTGAACGGAGACTTCGGCTCCCGCGACGGAGTTCTCGCGATGTGGTGGCTCTCCTCGGGAGGGTTTCGGCGATTTCGACTTCCGTGCTTTTTAGGTCGAACCCGATAAGTAGTCCGAAGGGGGGCGTTGTTGGAGGCCGACCGAGGGGGCCACACCATAGGGCCGCGCGGGCTCCCCTTGGGGCCGCGCGCGCTGCCTGAGTGGGTGTGGGGCCTCGGGCCTACCTTACTTGTCCTTCCTCGTTCCGCGGCACTGGGAAAATAGGGCCTTCGCATAAATTCCGAGGATTTTCCCGAAAGTTGATTTTCTCCGCACAAAAACGAGACACCAGAAAAATTCTGCTTGAAAACAGCGTTAGTCCGTGTTAGTTGTATCCAAAATACACAAATTAGAGGCAAAATAATAGCAAAAGTGTTCGGGAATGTAGATACGTTTTGGACGTATCAGTGGGCAATGGAACCATGGATTGTGTTGATATGGTGGAGGTTCCATTGCAAGGGTTTATATCCATCTAGGATTAAACAACAAATGTCGTCCAATGATTCTGTGCCGTATAAACCGTGTTCACCATAAGATCCTGGAGTGGGACGGAGTAGTCAAAAGTGTTTCCACCTCTCGTACATCAACGGACGCGCTTTACCGTAGACACTTGTATCTGTCGGGGGCAAGCGGTAGGCTGGGGAAGCCTTAAGTCCCCACGGCATAGTCCGTAGACACTTGTCGCCCGAGGAACAAGCGGTAGGTTGGGGAAGCCTTAAGTTCCCCACGGTATTGCGGTCTATGATGGGTTGCAGCCACCGGCGAAGGAGTTTGGTTCGATCCCAAACTGTTGTCGTGGTCGGGGTCCACCCGTGGGTGGGAATAATGGGACCGACGAGGACCCAGGGTCGGGGTATGAAACAAAGGGTGGGTGTGCGAGGTAGCTGTAGGAACATGATTGACTAGGACCTTATATCGGGCCTCACACCAAAGAAGTGTGAACGGAAAGCTGCTCCGCTGGCACCAAGGTTAAGATCTCTTATGGGTAAAGAAACACACCTCTCCTAGAGTGTAACGAATTGTGACCTACTCCTTGTTCCGGGATTTGGAACTGCGAACGCCGCTGAAGGGAACTCCATGAAGTTCTAGTCAAACGGTGAAGGCTGACGAACATAGTTCTTCCGAATAAAAGCAAACCTTTGAAGAAATGGTTATCAAACCTGCATGGTATCAGACTTTCTCTGGTCTGGTATCATAGTTAGTGCATTAAACACCTCTTTTCCTAATATGAACTTGTTGAGTACGCTCGTACGCATACCACTCTTAAATCCGCTTAGACCGGGGTTCGAACCATCTCGAGGAGGCCAACGACAACCTTCGAAGAAGCTTCGATATCATCGGCTGCGAAGAACTGTGACTCTCTCCGAGGTGTTGGAAGGTGTAGACTACCTGATAGTCTACGGAAACGGAGAGGGATCCGAGGAGAACAATCCTAGACTCCGTAATAGTAGTAGTAGTGCCGAGCAGTCCGAACTTCTAGTAATTAGCTGCTCGCTGGAATAAATGTATAACCTCGTGAGACATCTATATTGTAAGTTAAGTTGGGTTCGCCTCGAACCCCTCTTAGGACCCAAGAGGAGCTCCGAGATGATATGTACATATGGTTTGTAATAATGTATGAATGAGTTATGGACCTGGTATGTTCTGTTGTACTACTCTGAGGGATGTAATATTTGGTGGATTGGTACTTCACTAATGTTATATCAACGACCGGCATACTACAACATGCAGTGGTATGCAGGGTCACCACAGTTGGTATCAGAGCAAAAGCTTTGACCTTAGGTTGGAACCTAGTAAATGGGACGGAAACATTAGGAGTCAAATAGGATTAGTAAAGAATTCTCTAAAAATATGGTGTATATTCACTTGAGAATAAAACAATCATATCTTTTAGTGCTATAATTCTTATTATCTCTATTATGATGCATTATTACTAATCTTATACTCTTTCTTTTCTACAGCCAACTATGGCAAGTTCACGTTCGGGACGTAACGTGAAAGTGATGGAATCAAACCTGAGTGAATATGACGGAGGACTCGCGGATATTCTTCGCGCTATGTTGCTTGAATTTGGGTGCGATCCCCAAATCAAAGTAACGAAATACATGTACTACGACGGTACAGTGTTAGCGAAGTGTAGGGGTAGGATGAAGACTTCCAGAATCCCTAGGAATGAGTATAGTGATGCTAGCTGGTGAGGCTAGAACGATCCAAACCGCCTACCTATAATGAGAGCCATCACCGATATTCGGAAACATAAGACGAAAGAGCTTATTGGATCCGAATTTTCTCATATTCCTCATATGGAGGAGGAAGATGATCCTATGCTCAACCACTTTAAGTATGCTAAACGAAAGCCAGCAGAAGCCGCCAAGTACATGGACAATAGTCGTAACTTACTATCATTGTTCTTTCAGCTGAACCGACATGTCAGAGCAATTGACAATGTTGGGAAGAGTTTCACCGAGCCCAAGGAGGAGACAAAGAAAGGAACCATGGAGAAAGTGGTCTATACACCCGCCTATCACACTTCAAGATAATTACATTAGCATTGGGACCATCCCGAACAAAGAAACCACAC
>CM061749.1:0-82025 GCA_030979885.1 Lolium multiflorum
GTGAAAAGAATGATTGTGTCACCTCTGAATGAGTGAATTATTAATGATGCACTAACCCTCTAATGAGTTTGCTTGAAGTTTGGTGTGAAGGAAGTTTTCAAGGGTCAAGAGAGGAGAATGATATACTAAGATCAAGAGGAGTGAAAGCTCTAAGCTTGGGGATGCCCCGTGGTTCATCCCTGCATATTTTAAGAAGACTCAAGCATCTAAGCTTGGGGATGCCCAAGGCATCCCCTTCTTCATCGACAACATCATCAGGTTCCTCCCCTGAAACTATATTTTTATTCAGTCACATCTGGTGTTCTTTACTTGGAGCGTCGGTTTGTTTTCGTTTTTGTTTTTGTTTGAATAAGATGGATCCTAGCATTCACTTTGTGGGAGAGAGACACGCTCCGCTGTTGCATATGGACACATGTGTCCTTAGGCTTTACTCATAATGTTCAAGGCGAAGTTTCTTCTTCGTTAATTTGTTATATGGTTGGAATTGGAAAATGCTACATGTAGTAATTCTAAAATGTCTTGGATAATGTGATACTTGGCAATTGTTGTGCTCATGTTTAAGCTCTTGCATCATATGCTTTGCACCCATTAATGAAGAAATACATAGAGCTTGCTAAAATTTGATTTGCATATTTGGTTTCTCTAAGGTCTAGATAATATCTAGTATTGAGTTTTGAACAACAAGGAAGACAGTGTAGAGTCTTATAATGTTTACAATATGTCTTTTATGTGAGTTTTGCTGCACTTGTTCATCCTTGAGTTTGCTTCAAATAACCTTGCTAGCCTAAACCTTGTATCGAGAGGAATACTTCTCATGCATCCAAAATCCTTGAGCCAACCATTATGCCATTTGTGTCCACCATACCTACCTACTACATGGTATTTACCGCCATTCCAAAGTAAATTGCTTGAGTGCTACCTTTAAAATTCCATCATTCACCTTTGCAATATATAGCTCATGGGACAAAATAGCCTTAAAAACTATCGTAGTATTGAATATGTACTTATGCACTTTATATTTTATTAAGTTGCTTGTTGTGCGATAACCATGTTCTGGGGAACGCCATCAACTATTGTTGAATATCATGTGAGTTGCTATGCATGTCCGTCTTGTCGAAGGTCTATCATTTTAGTGGTTGGAGCATGCAAAATTGTTAGAGAAGAACATTGGGCCGCTAACTAAAGCCATGAATCATGGTGGAAGTTTCAGTTTTGGACATATATCCTCAACCTCATATGAGAATAATAACTTTGCTACATGCTTATGCATTAAAGAGGAGTCCATTATCTGTTGTCCATGTTGTCCCGGTATGGATGTCTAAGTTGAGAATAATCAAAAGCGAGAAATCCAAAATGCGAGCATTCTCCTTGGACCTTTGTACAGGCGGCATGGAGGTACCCCTTTGTGACACTTGGTTGAAACATGGCATGCAAAGATCCGGTAGTCCAAGTTAAGTAGGACGAGGTGCGGGCACTATTAGTATACTATGCGTGAGGCTTGCAACTTGTAAGATATAATTTTCATAACTCATATGCTTTATTACTACCGTTGACAAAATTGTTTCATGTTTTCAAAATAAAAGCTCTAGCACAAATACAGCAATCGATGCTTTCCTCTGCGAAGGACCATTCTTTTACTTTTATTGTTGAGTCGGTTTACCTATCTCCTTCCACCTTAAGAAGCAAACACTTGTGTGAACTGTGCATTGATTCCTACATACTTGCATATTGCACTTGTTATATTACTTTATGTTGACAATATCCATGAGATATACATGTTACAAGTTGAAAGCAACCGCTGAAACTTAATCTTCTTATGTGTTGCTTCAACACCTTTACTTTGATTTATTGCTTTACGAGTTAACTCTTATGCAAGACTTATTGATGCTTGTCTTGAAGTACTATTCATGAAAAGTCTTTGCTATATGATTCAGTTGTTTACTCATGTCATTACCTTTGCTTTGATCGCTGCATTCATTACATATGTTTACAAATAGTATGATCAAGATTATGTATGATCAATTATCTTTGTTATCGTTTTTCGGGACAGAAGTAAAAGGATGCTGATACGTCTCCAACGTATCGATAATTTCTTATGTTCCATGCTACTTTATTGATGATACCTACATGTTTTATGCACATTATATGTCATATTTATGCATTTTCTGGAACTAACCTATTAACAAGATGCCGAAGAGCCAGTTGTTGTTTTCTGCTGTTTTTGGTTTCGAAATCCTAGTAAAGAAATATTCTCGGAATTGGACGAAACTTTCGCCGGGTCCTATTTTTGCACGAAGCTTCCAGAAGACCGAAGACCTAACGAAGTGGGGCCACGAGGCACCAGGGGGTGGCGCGGCCTAGGTCTTGGCCGCGGCCCTGCCCTGGGCCCCTCGTGTGGCCCCCGCGTTGACCTTCCGCCTACTTAAAGCCTCCGTCGCGAAACCCCGGTACCGAGAGCCACGATACGGAAAACCTTACGAGACGCCGCCGCCGCGAATCCCATCTCGGGGGATTACGGAGATCGCCTCCGGCACCCTGCCGGAGGGATTCATCTCCGGAGGACTCTTCATCGCCATGATCGCCTCCGGAGTGATGAGTGAGTAGTTCACCCCTGGACCATGGGTCCATAGCGTAGCTAGATGGTCGTCTTCTCCTTGTTGTGCTTCATTGTTAGATCTTGTGAGCTGCCTAACATGATCAAGATCATCTATATGTAATTCTATATGTTGTGTTTGTCGGGATCCGATGGATAGAGAGTACTATGATTATGGTGATTATCAATCTATTGTTCATGTGTTGTTTATGATCTTGCATGCTCTCCGTTATTAGTAGAGGCTCTGGCCAAGTTTTTACTCTTAACTCCAAGAGGGAGTAATTATGCTCGATAGTGGGTTCATGCCTTCATTGATACCTGGGACAGTGACAGAAAGTTCTAAGGTTGTGATGTGCTGTTGCCACTAGGGATAAAACATTGATGCTATGTCTAAGGATGTAGTTGTTGATTACATTACGCACAATACTTAATGCAATTGTCTGTTGCTTTGCAACTTAATCTGGAGGGGTTCGGACGATAACCTGAAGGTGGACTTTTTAGGCATAGATGCGTTGGATGGCGGTCTATGTTCTTTGTCGTAATGCCGGATTAAATCTCACTATATTTACCATGTCATGTATATGCATTATTATGCCTTTCTCTATTTGTCAATTGCCCGACTGTAATTTGTTCACCCAACATGCTTTTATCTTATGGGAGAGACACCTCTAGTGAACTGTGGACCCCGGTCCTATTCTTTCCATAGCATACAATCTACTTGTTTTACTGTTTTCTTTGCAAACATCTTCCACTCGATACGTTTAATCCTTTGTTACAGCAAGCCGGTGAGATTGACAACCTCTCTGTTTCGTTGGGGCAAAGTACTTTGGTTGTGTTGTGCAGGTTCCTAGTTGGCGGAATCCCTGGTGTTGCGCCGCATCACATTTGCGACCATCAACCTTCAACGTGCTTCTTGGCTCCCTACTGGTTCGATTAAACCTTGGTTTCATACTGAGGGAAAACTTGCCACTGTGCGCATCATACCTTCCTCTTGGGGTTCCCAACGGACGTGTACATCTACGCGCATCATTGTGCATGTTCCATATTGGCACCGGAATCACTGGTGTTGCGCCGCACTACACTCCTTCACCAACAACCTTCACGTGGCCTTCATCTCCTACAGGTTCGATAAACCTTGGTTTCTTACTAAGGGAAATTGCTGTACTCATCATACCTTCCTCTTGGGGTTTGTTTTACCGTCACAAGGAGGGTCTTGGCGCCGTTACACCCAGGGATTTCTAACTCTCTACACGCCCGACACGCCCCCATTGGTTTTGGGGTTTTTTTTTGACTCACATCATCGTGCCTAATAAAGTGTGAGCATGTTTTTGATCCCAATAAAACCCAGAACATACTTGCCGACTGCTACACGCAGAGCCTAAAACGGGTGCGCTGGCGCCTTGCGCCATGTAGGATTTGGGGTGTGGGGTCTCCCTGGCAGCGAGACACACTAGCATTGAAGGAAAATATTCCCTAGAGGCAAGAATAAAGTGTTGGGGTTCGTTGCATAGAAAACAAAAAATTCCTACCGCAAAGACGAATAAATCCAAGATCTAATCTATGGCATCCAAGATCTAATCTACAAGATCGGAGCAACGAGATTGATGTGAGACTAACCCTCGAAGATTTCCAAAGCCTACGATATTAGATCTCGTTGTTGGTGTAGACGATCGTCCCCGGTGCTGCAATCCGGCAGCACTTCCGTACTCGGTCGCGCGTACGGTGATGAAGCCCTTCCTCTCCCCGTTCCAGCGGGCAGCGGAGGTGTGGTAGATCTCCACGGAATCCCAGCAGCACGACGGCGTGGTGGTGGTGGTGGAGAAGAATTACTGCAGGGCTTCGCCTAAGCCTGCGCAGTATATGGAGGAGGAAGAGAGGGGGCGGCCAGGGTTTCTGGATTGGTGTGGTGGCCTGCCACCCCCTCCCCTCTTTATTTAGGGGGAGGGGTCGGCCTAGGGTTCCCCTTGGGCCCCACCTACCCCTTGGCCGGAGCATGGGGGAGACTTTTCTTCCCCCTCAATCCTTCCCCTTATCTCTTCGTTTAAACACTTTATTTTAGAGATAGATCTTATCTCAAGATTTAAACCATTTAAATTAAGAGATAGATCTTATCTCTAAAGGGTAGGCCGGCCTGGGCCCACATGCCATAGTGGGCAGGCCCCACCATGACATGTGGCGCCTACGTGGCCACTCCCGGGGTGGTGGGCCCACTGGTGGCCCTCTAGAACCTTCTAGAAGCTCCGGTCAAAACACCGGACTTTTTCCCGAACCCCGGAAAATGACTTCCCTTATATGAATCTTATTCTTCGGACCATTCCGGACCTCCTCGTGATGTCCTGGATCCCATCCGAGACTCCAAACAAAAACTTCGGACTCCATCTCATATTCCGAATCTATTTATGCGACATCGAACCTTAAGCGCGTTACCCTACGGTTCGTGAACTATGTAGACATGGTCGAGACTCCTCTCCGAGCAATAACCAATAGCGGGATAGATCCATAATGGCTCCCACATATTCAACGATGACTTAGTGATCGATTGAACCATTTACATATGATGCCGATTCCCTTTGTCATGCGATATTTTACTTGTCCGAGGTTCGATCATCGGTATCTCCATACCTTGTTCAACCTCGTTACCGACAAGTACTCTTTACTCGTACCGTGGTATGTCATCTCTTATGATCCAATCATATGCTTGCAAGCTAATCAGACGACATTCCACCGAGAGGGTCCATAGTATATCTATCCGTCATCAGGATGGACAAATCCCACTATTGATCCAAATGCCTCAACTCACACTTTCCGAATACTTAATCCCATCTTTATAACCACTCATTTACGCAATGTCGTTTGATGTAATAAAAGTACCCTTCTGGTGTAAGTGATTTACATGATCTCATGGTCGAAGGACTTAGACAACTATGTATCGAAAGCTTATAGCAAATTGAACTTAATGACTTGATCTTATGCTACGCTCATTTGGGTGTGTGTGTCCATTATATCATTCACCTAATTACATAACCTTGTTATTAATAACATCCAATGTTCATGATCATGAAACCATGATCATCTATTAATCAACAAGCTAGTTATACAAGAGGCTTACTAGGGACTCCTTGTTGTTTACATAACACACATGTATCAATATTTCGGTTAATACAATTATAGCATGGGATGTAAACATTTATCATGAACACTAAGATATAACAATAACTAATTTATTATTGCCTCTTGGGCATATCTCCAACAGTCTCCCACTTGCACTAGAGTCAATAATCTTGTTTACATTTGAAAAGATATAACACCTTGGCCTTCTGGTGCTTATCATGTTTTGCTCACGGGAGAGGTTTGTAGTCAACGGATCTGACCGTTCAGAAACGTATGTATTTTCAATTCATTTGCGTCTCTACGCATCACTCATTTTTCAAATGAGTCGGCATTAATTGTATATGCTTAGTCCTCTGGTGGAACCTTAATTCCGCGGTCTGAAAATAAGTCTAATATTGTCATACACAATATAGCTTCAAAGTTCTGACACTATCGGAACTACACCAAGTTCTCAAAGAACTCCTCGACTTAACATCCTCAGTCATTGTCAAAACAATGACATACTCTGCCTTCGTTTGTAGAATCCGTCACAATATTTAGAACTGATCTAAATCTAGCATAGACTTCTTCTAGCTCATTGTGATACCTTTTAAATAACACTTAGCCTAATTGAGATTGAAATTTTATTTTTATATGTGACCAAACTAATATCGGTGCAACACCTTACATCGATTTGTTTGTCATTACCCCATACAAAAAATATATATATATTCTTGGTTCTTCTAAAGCACTCAGGGATATTCTTACTGTCGTCCAATGATCATCATATGAATCACTCTGGTACATGCTCACAACACTTTAGAGCACAGGATATCCGATTGTGTACATATTAATCGTTATCTAAAATCACGCATGTGTTTTTTTTTACTCATTGAGTGTCATATACACTCAAGTCTTGTTAAATCTTCACATGAAAAGAACACCTTCTTAGTATTTCTATATTGAACTACTTCAATATCCATTCTATGTACTTTGACTTAAACTTATTATGTGTTTCAATCTATCTTCATAGATCTTGACACTAAATATGTTTCAGTCCATATCCTTTCATTGAAGTTAATTCTCAATGAAACCTTTTATTCACATCAAGTATATAATTACATCATTTATAATCAACGATATGTCATCTACATAAAGTATTATAAATATGTCTTAGTGCTCCCACTTAATTTCTTGCAAATGCAAGCATCTTCATCGTTTGATGAAATCAAAAACTCTTTGACTATTTCATCTGGTGAAGATTCCAACTCCGATACTCACTTCATCCAATTGAAGTTTGTATACATATCTAGTATTCCACGGACTAGCAAAACTCTTGGTTGTATCTTGTATACACCTTTAATACACACTTCTGTTAAGTAATATATTTCCCCATCCTACTAGCATGTAATAACCCAGAACATAGGAACAACGAAGGGTAGATTTAGAAATGGGATGTGCATTTCATCGCAAAACGGGGGAAATTTTCGCGCCTTATTGCAACTAAACCTAAGAGGGATCGAGGTTCTCTCTCATTTTGCACTTAGGGTTAGGCAATGTGAGTTAGGGAAATTTCGACATGATCTCTTTTGTATCTTGTTGATTTGGGAAATTGAGTTCATTTGACAAGTGTTAATACATTAAACAATAAGCACTACACAATATAAATATGAATTTATAATTCAAACACAAGATAATATTCAAATCATTTTGGATTTCAAAGTGAGTATCAAATACAATATTTAATCAAGAATATACACATTACATAATGCAAAAGCTCATAAACAAAAACTTGAGCTTTATTGATAACACAACACACATTACATTGTCTTTACAAAATTCTTGATACAAGAATTGAGGAATAATAAACAGAAATAAAAATAAAGATTACAATTTAGTTCCTAAACAGAAATCTAGACTTTATGACTTGAAGTATTTCTTCATGGTCATGTCCATCTTCAAAAACCTGCAAAATGCAACATTTACACTAGCCAGAATGTGAGTGTTAGACAAATATTCAGTTTGGACAGAACCAAGTGTCATGCACACTTGTGCTGTTCCAAAACCATGGACAGCACAAGATAAGGGCAGCAGCAGACCAAACCTGAGCACACACAGGGGCTCAAGTTTCAGCATATGAGAGCACACAGCCCAAGTGTGCTAGGCAGCAACAGCAAGGCAGTGCATCAGCCTAGTCACCAAAGCAACCAGGCTTGTGTGTCGATGCAAGGATAGAAGTAGGGTTCATATAAAAGGGGCACAAACCCTAGAAGCCAGAACCAGTCGACCAGATACAAAATTCACCAGGTAAGGGTGAAGCAGAACAAGCTCAGTTCATCCAGTTCTTGAGCAAGAACAGAACCAACCCATACAAAACCACTCAACCACCAGGAATCATGGTGACCTGAGAAGATCATCCAAGACCTGGAGGTGAAGAGCTGTGACACAAACCCAAGTCTGCATCAACCAAATATTTCTTTCTAGGAGCTGGAACAAGGTATACCTAGTTCCTGGAAAAGATCCCATGGATCTAATCCATCATATGCATGAAATAAGCATGGGATGAGCAGAAGCTCATATGGGTAGATCATCACTTGGTTTTCACCAAGGATTACTGCCAGTCAAAAGCCACTAAAATAGAAAGCATCTAGGTACAGATCCTATGCACAGAAACTAGCACATATGCACTGATGCACACACTAGCCAGATTTGATGCATAGATAGCACCAGTAGATGGCAAGAATTAGCAGCCAAGACTATACAATAAATCCTAAGCATACAACCATCAGAAACCCTAGAATTCTTCACAGGCAAGTATATTGGCATTCATAGTTACTATGATTCCCAAATATACAAGCAAAGATGAGTAGCCAACCAGATCTAGCCAACCATGTGAGCAACCAGTCAGTAGCAAGGCTACTGAGGTCACTTCACACTTAGCACCAATTGAGGGAAAGCCAAATACAAAGCATCACTATCCAGAAATGGATTCAGACTTTAATTGCTTGTTAAATAATCATGAACAGCAAATTAATATCCAAGCAAGTCATTTAAAATCATCACTGCACAAGCAGTTCATCATAATCAAATTAATACAAGCATGAATTTATCACAGATCCATGCTCAGTACTAACAGTAGCACACTATTGGGCAACACAGTTAATTTATAGCCACAGTATTAGCCAGTAAGCCATCACTGATAATCAATTGATCAAATTGATCAATCTTAGCAAGCCAAGTTACACAGAGAGGTTAGCCAGCAAGCAAAGAATGATCCAATGGATCATTGGCTTGCAGGAGTAGCACTGAATCATATCACAGGCACCTCTGGCACACACACAAGTGTCACAGATGCAACACAAGTACACCTAGACAAGCAAGCATGATAGACCAGTGAGCATAAGCAAGTCATCACCAAGCATAGCATGGCATAGTTAGCTCTTGAGCAAGCACAGTAGAGCATGGCAAGTATAGAGCATGCTAGGAGCAGCAGTGAAGCAAAAACAACATGAACAGCATGTAGAGCAGCATGTGCCAGTACCAATAAATGGTAATTGGACCATGAACTTGCAATCAATCCAAGCACAGACGAATTGCATAGGAATAGCATGGCTCTGGGTGATCACAGGATCACCAGAGAGCAGCAGAGCTTGAGGAGGAAGAAGAACAGTACCAAGAGGAGGCGCACAGAGAAGAGGTGGATGCAACACTTACTTGCGCCTGGAAGCAGAGGCTAGGGCATGGCGAGGCAGTGCTCGCGCGGCCCTAACGGCTGCAAGTCCAGGGTAGGCGCCGGCGTTACGCCGACGAGCACCAACACCACCACAGCACGGCACAGAGACGACGGCACAAGCACTGCAAGCAGCACCTGCGCCAGGTCGGTCTCGGAGGCGCACCCGTCGTCGGAGAGGACGTGATCTCGCCGGAGTTCGTCGAGGTGATTCCACCCGAGATCCAGATCGGAGGCGATTCGCCAGGAGAAGAAGAGATGGGGAAAACCACGCGGACAGATCGATAGATCTGCTCGCGGCGGTTCTGGTTCGGTAGGTGGCTACGGCGGAGGAGCTCGGAGTCGGCCGGAGCACGGCGGCGGCCATGGCGGCGACGCCATCGCCACGGGAGTCGCGAGAGAGAAGCTAGGGTTAGGAAAAAGTGAGAGAGGGCCGAGTGAGTGAGAGCGGTGGGCCGTTCGGCTCCACCGAGCCGCTATGGGCACGCCTTAGTGGGCTGTCCCATGGGCTTAGGTTAGTGGGCTGGGCCCAATATGGGTCCAGGGGGGTATTTTAGTCTTTTCACAATTTAGAAAAGGCCATTATTTCACCAAATTTTAATAAATAAAATACAACTCTAAAAATCCATTAAAAATTGGATTGGTGAATAAAAAATTATTCTTGATAAGAATAAAATATGAAATAAAGTTTAATGAACAAATTTAAATTTGTGAATTTTATGTATTTAAAATAAACATTTGGAATTTCAAATTATATTTCCTTGTATTAATAAACCAAGGAAAAATTCCAAATAAGTTTAAATACTTATTTCTTAAACATTTCAAAATGAAATTCTATTACTCCAAGTCATTTCTATTTAAAAAGGTATTTTCCAAAGGAAGATATTCTAATCCTTTTTATTTCTCAAAAATATTGAGACAACTCTATTATTTCAAATTATTTTGGAATCAATAATGAATCACCAACATAAAGTAGTTTTACTTTGAATTATGTTACCTTGTGTGAATTAAAGTGATTTATACATTAAAACAATTGCAAATTACTGCCAAAGGCATAAATCTTAACTCAACCCTAAATTGTAATAACTCATCGGGATAAAGGGATTCAACATAAAATAATACATCCATGCATGCATCATTTGGATTTTATAACATTGTCCTTACCGGACAATGATGCTTCTTTTACAGAACCCGAGGTCCAGGTTCCATCCAACGCATTGAACTGCACTATCTCGCAGTCCACAGGCAAGTTCACCCTTGCTCATGTCAAATTTGAGTATTTTCTATTAATTTAACACAAAGCTATATGACTTACCATTCCTGCATTGAAAATGAAATGTTACTTTTCCAATTATGAATATGACTATGTGGCTGGCAATGGAACCATGGTATGTGTTGATTGGTGGAGGTTCCATTGCAAGGGTACTATTCATCTAGGACTAAGTACCAATGCCGTCCAGTGATTCTAGCGCCGTACATATCGCGTTGACCATAAGATCTATAATGGCTGGGAAGCAGCTGTATCTTTTCCCTCCTGCAAACGGACTTGATAGAGCCTGGCGGGGTGCTGGAGGCACTGCCGTAGGTTGGGATAGCCTTTAAAATCCCCATCCGGACGTTTGGATGAGAGGCTCTACCGTCTATGAAGGATTGTCCGACGTACACCGTGGGTAAAGCCGTATGAACGGGAGATGTCTACCGGGGGTGTACGGATGGACAAAAGGGTGGGTTTGCAGGGTCGCGGAGAAGGCGGTGTGGGCTTGGATCTTTATACCTGGCCTCACAGAAGTGTGAACGGGGGCAAGTCCCTGCGGATGGCAAAAAGGGTGAGATCTCTTATGGGAAAAGTAACGCACCTCTGCAGAGGGTATCAAGAATTGTACTGTCACTCCCTGTTAGGGAAGGCTATGACAGCAGAAAGGAACTCCGTGAAGTTCTAGTCAACCTGTGAAACTGACGGGCATAGTTTTCAGAATAAAATAAACCTTTTGAAGAAATGATTTCGAAACATGCATTGACCTAAGATTTTCTGATCGAAGGTCGTAGCTAGTGCATCAAACACCTTTTACTCTTTTGAACTTGCTGAGTACCTCTGTACTCACTTTATTTCGACACCCTTGCTAGACTGTGATATGGAAGTGGAGGCCATCACCGATGGAGCACCAGAAGGAAGCTACGAGCTGGTCTACGAGGAACCTGATCTTTCCGGAGGAGTTGAAGGAGTAGACTATGGGATAGTCTACGGACCCGATGACATGGAGGTGGAGGAGTAGTGATATACCTGAGTAGTATAGAGCCGAGCAGCGTAGTGGCATACTTAAATAAGTTGCTGAGCTCTTTTCATATCTAAGTTGGTTTGTACTAGTACCTTATGTTGTAGGGTGTTCTCATCGGACCTGTGAGAATACCAACTTGTTAAGACCATGATTGTAATATATTATCGAGTGTTATGACCTGCAATGTTTCTGTTGTACCACTCTGAGGGATGTGATATTTGTGAAGAAGTCCCTTCATGAAGATCATATCATCGACTTGTATACTACAACATGCAGTGGTATGCTGGGTCACCGCAGCTGGTATCAGAGCAAATGTTGCGACCTTAGGTTGGAAAAACCTAGTATAGGGAAGAAACCTGTAGGAGTCAA
This sequence comes from Lolium multiflorum, assembly GCA_030979885.1. NCBI lineage: Eukaryota > Viridiplantae > Streptophyta > Magnoliopsida > Poales > Poaceae > Lolium > Lolium multiflorum. The sequence continues at coordinate 12,059 of CM061749.1, forward strand.
GTTGAAATAGTAAAGGATTCTCTAAGAATATGATGTTTATTCACTTGAGAATAGAAAAATCATATATTTTAGTGTGATAATTCTTTATTATAACTATTATTATACACTATCACTACTAATTTTCTGCTTTTGTATACAGCCATAATGGCGTACACATTTCCCAAGAGGACTTTGAGGCAGGTTGAGGGATGGCTCGGTGATTATGAGGGACCACTTACAGATCTCCTGCGTGGGATGCTGAAGGAACTTCACTGTGAAACTCGGATACCTGTTTTCAAGTACACCTATTATGATGGAGAGATAGTAGCCAAGCACAGAGTTTCAGTTCAACTACCTATGCGACTGGAGATGAGCCGTATAATGCCATACGGAGAAGCCAAAACCTTTACCACAGCCTTTCACATGGCCATATTCAAGGCAATTCTTGAAATAAGGCAGCACAAGTCAGTAGAACTGCTATGTTCAGAGTATTCTCATATACCTCATGCCGAGGAAGATGAGGATCCCGCTCTGAATCATCTGCTGATGGCAAACAAACATCCTGAAGTTGCAGCACAGCACATGGACAGTTGTAAGTCTTTACTGACTACGATGTACCTTCTACACGTGAAGATGGTGGGTGAGATTGACCACATGCTAGCTGAGTTCACGGACCCTGATAAAGTCCAAGCTCGGATGCATGATCTGAGGGCACAACCCCAATATACAACACCCTTCTTTAGCCTAAACAACCCTGTAGATTGGAGTGGCCAGGAAACCCAGAGAGATCCACTTACACCCAACTTTGTCCCACATTATCCACATGTGTCAGCATCATATGATTCTGGATATGGGGGAGATAACTCATGGAACCTAAACTGCTCCGAGTCACCAATCGAAAACTCAACCGGTTGGCGTTTCGGGGAACCTTATGGAGATGAGGAGGAACCTATTCCATGTGACACTGGAGATGAAAGTGGTGGGGTTAACCAGTATGTTAACCGACACTACGGGAAGGAAGAGAAAGGTACTGATTCCATTTCTTTAGACTTGGAGATGGGATTCTCAAAACCATCACAGTACGAGGAAGGTGAAAGCTCCGGAGTGAAGAAGAAGAAGAAGATGAGGGGGCAGGTGAATCGAAACCCTTCATGGATGACCAATGAAGGAGGTATGAATCCTACTGGGGATACATACGAGTCATTGTCCAGTTACTTTGGCATGACTGATCTCTGTCTCGGCACTTCGTCCGATTCAGATTACATACCTACTGGAAGGACCTTTGTTCCGGACGGTGTTCGGAAGACGAGTCGCTGTACCGGATGGACCCCAGGAATGTATGCGGAGGCGAACGAAGATGATGAGGAGTAGAGCTCCAAAGATGAATAAAGTAGTATAGGTGGTATTGTACTAGAACGTATTTTAAATTCCGTTGGCTTGGGCTTGAAGCCAAATAAGTGGTTATATAAGTACCACATGTAATATATGTGTGTAAGTTATGTAATATACGGTGTATATACATAATAAATGTTTGCTTTGGATTTGCTTCTTGATTTCATTGTGTGACTAGTTCTGGGCAATGAGTTGAGCTCAGAAAACATTTGCATGGTGTAATTATGAGTAATCGCTCTTTGTTACAGGACTAGGGGAAATGGCGTTAGTTGAAACCGAAGACGCTAGGAGAGAGCGGGAGGCGAAAGAAAAGGAGGAAGCGGATGCCGCAGCTAGAGCAGAGGATGCACCACCACCACCACACCCAATGATGCATCCAGATTTCCAACAGTACATGAGGGCAATGGAAGAAGATAGGAGGAGGTACCAGGAGAGTCAGAACAAGAACATGCAAGATTTCTTTACCCACGTCATCAATGATAGGGGTAATGAAGGCAGGGGAGTAACCTTATCAGACTTCCAGAATGCAAGACCACTACCTTTTGCATCAGCCCCAGAACCAATGGATGCAGAAGACTGGCTCATGGACACTGAAAGAAAGTTGAGGACCGTTGGATGCAATGATGAAGAAAAGATTCGGTATGCCACTTATCTGTTGTCAGGTCCAGCAGCATCATGGTGGGAGAATCTTGTGGCAGTACACCCTCCAGAAAAGGTGTTTACTTGGGAGGAGTTCAAGAAGAAGTTCCGAGATGCCCATGTTCCGGAGAGCGTGGTGGAGCTGAAGAAGAGAGAGTTTGACGAGCTGCATCAGAATACTGCACCTATCATGCAGTATGTCCGAGATTTTAATAGGCTGTCAAGATATGCACCTGAGGAAGTGGACACTGATGAGAAAAGGAAGAAACGATTCATGAAAGGCATGAATCCATATATGAAGATGCAACTGAGGTTGGCACGGACTGCAGAATTCCAGGAACTGATTGATTCGGCAATCACTTTCGAGGATGATTACAGGCAGGTCCAGGAGGATAGGAGGAAGAGGGCTCGTATCGAGCCAAGGAAGTACCCAGTCAGTAAACCGACTCCAGATCGGAGTTTCAAACCACGATTCCGACCTACTGGTAATCAGTATAACCGGGGAGGTCAGAATCAGAATCCAAGGAATCAGATACTCTGTCATAATTGTGGCCAGAGGGGACATGTCAGAAGGATTGTCAGAAGCCCAGGATCATATGCTATGGTTGTGGGAAAGAGGGACACATCAAGCCAGAGTGTCCAAACAAGGCGTCATGGAGTGGACAAAGCTCCGGAGGACGAGGCGGAGGTAATAACAACAACAACAACAACAACAACAACAACAACAACAACAACAACAACAACAACAACAACAACCGGAACTACAACAACAACAACAACAACAAGAGGGGAAAGCCATATGGAAAGCTGAATTGCACAACTTTGGAGCAAGCGGGAGAGTCGGATCAAGCAGTCTTAGGTACGCTCAGCATCCTTACTCATCCTGGCAAAGTGTTATTTGATACTGGAGCAACTACATCATTTCTTGCACGGGAATTTGTGGAACAATTCGGGCTTAGATGTTCTAAGTTAGAAACACCTATAACTGTCTTATCTGCGGGGGGAACGATCTTAGTAACCCACGTGAAAGAAGCACAGGTCATAACCATTTGTGACTGTGTATATTTCGCGGACCTATTCATCATCCCCATGAAGGACATATCAGTCATCCTAGGAATGGACTGGTTAACGGAGAATGGCGCAGTAATCAACTGTGGAGACAAGACAGTATCACTCCGAAACTCCATAGGAGGTCAGATAGTGTTTCAAGGAGACAAGTACACTCAGTTGGAGATAGGATTGGAGCTGAATAGTCTGAAGGAGGTGAAGATTGAAGATATCCCTGTAGTGAATGAATTTCAAGATGTATTTCCCAAGGAACTACCGGGAATGCCACCCGATAGAGAGATCGAGTTTACCATAGATCTAATTCCAGGCACAGCACCAATAGCTCAACCACCATATAAGATGGGGCCAAAGGAGTTAGTGGAACTGAAGGCTCAGATAGATGAACTGGAACAGAAGGGATTTATTCAAGAAAGTGTGTCACCATGGGGTACACCAGTTATCTTTGTGGATAAAAGAGATGGAGGAAGGAGAATGTGTGGAGATTACAGGAATCTTAACAATGTAACCATCAAGAACAAGTATCCTTTACCCAGAATACAAGATCTTTTTGATCAAGTTCAAGGAGCTGGAGTCTTCTCGAAGATAGATTTAAGGTCAGGATATCACCAAATCAAGATCAAGAAGGAAGATGTGCCAAAAACAGCGTTTGTGTCAAGGTATGGACACCATGAATACTTGGTTGTACCATTTGGACTAACAAATGCACCAGCTATTTTCATGAATTTAATGAACAAGATATTCATGAAGTACTTGGACAAGTTTGTGATCGTGTTTATCGATGACATTCTGATCTATTCCAAAGATAAAGAAGAACATGCCAAGCATTTGAAGATAGTTCTGCAGATTTTAAGGGAACATCAGCTATATGCAAAGTTCAGCAAGTGCCAGTTTTGGTTAGACAGTGTTGAATTTCTTGGACATGTCATAACCAAAGAGGGAATAGCAGTGAATCCAAGCAAGGTTCAGTCAGTATTGGAATGGAAGTCACCTAAGAATGCTAAGGAGATCAGAGGATTCCTTGGTATGGCGGGCTATTATCGGAGATTCATTGAAGGATTTTCGAAGATTGCAGGACCAATGACCAAGTTACTCAAGAAGAATACCCCATTTGTGTGGACTGATGAGTGTGAAACCAGTTTCCAAACACTCAAAGAGAAGTTAACCACGGCACCAGTGTTAGCAGTTCCGGAACCCGGAAAGGATTACACGGTGTATTGTGATGCTTCCAAGAATGGACTTGGATGTGTGCTAATGCAAGATCGGAAGGTGATAGCCTACGGATCAAGACAACTTAAGCCACATGAACATAACTACCCAGTACATGACTTAGAATTGGCGGCAGTTGTGTATGCTTTGAAGAGTTGGAGGCAATTCCTCTATGGATCCAAATGTGAGTTGTATACAGATCACAAAAGCTTGAAGTATTTCTTCACTCAGAAGGAATTAAACATGAGACAAAAGAGATGGTTAGAGTTGATTAAAGACTATGAGCTGACAATCAACTACACACCAGGCAAGGCTAATGTAGTAGCAGATGCTTTAAGCAGGAAGAGTACTGAGAATCAACCTACAGAATGGGAGATTCCGAAGGAACTTCGGAAAGAACTCGAAGAAGCTCAGATTCTGTTTATCCAGGGTGATACAGTGGGAAGCATAGCAACCATGAGGATTATGGATGAAATGTACTCAGACCTAAAGTATGAAATCATTCGGAAGCAAGTAGACGACTTATTCATCCAAGAAGAAATCAAAAGGATTGGAGAAGGGAGACCGTCAGAGTTCAATCTTGGAGAGTTTGGTTCTCTGTACTTTCAGAAGAGGTTATGTGTACCGGATGATCCAGAAATAAAGTCAATCATATTGAAGGAAGCACATGAAACCCCTTACTCAATACATCCGGGAAGTACTAAGATGTATATGGATTTGAAGGAAATGTTCTGGTGGAACAACATGAAAAGAGAGATAGCTCAATATGTCTCTGAATGCCATACATGTCAGCGAGTGAAAGCAGAACATCAGAGTCCTGCGGGATTACTCAAACCACTAGAGATACCAGAATGGAAATGGGATGAAATCGGAATGGATTTTGTTACTGGTTTACCAATGACCAGTAAAAAGAAGGATATGATATGGGTAATCGTGGATAGACTTACCAAGAGTGCTCATTTCATAGCCGTAAATACAAAGGACACTGCAGAAAAGCTTGTGGATATTTATGTGAAGGAGATTGTTAGCAAGCATGGAGTACCAAAGAAGATAGTCTCAGATAGAGGTTCAATTTTCACATCAGCATTCTGGAAACAACTCCAAGAAGCTTTAGGAACCAAGTTGGATTTCAGTACAGCTTATCATCCACAAACCGGAGGACAAACCGAAAGAACCAATCAGATACTTGAAGACATGCTTAGAGCTTGTGCTCTAAACTTTGGAGGCTCATGGGAGGACCATCTACCATTGGCGGAATTCTCATATAACAATAGTTATCAGAGTAGTATCCAGATGGCACCGTACGAAGCATTGTACGGAAGGAAGTGTAGATCACCAATTTGTTGGTTTGAAACCGGAGAGAACAAGGAGTTTACACCGGACTACATCAAGGAGAGACAAGGAGTCATCGAGGTGATACGGGATAGACTCAAAATAGCCCAAAGTCGACAGAAGAGTTATGCCGACCAGAAGAGACGAGTTTGGGAACCAAAAGTAGGAGACATGGTATATTTGAAAGTTAGCCCAATGAAAGGACTCAAAAGGTTCGGAGTAAAAGGAAAACTAAGTCCTCGATACATAGGACCATTCAAGATACTCAGTCAGAATCGAGAAACAGCTTTTGAGTTGGAACTACCGGAACAGCTCAGTCTAATTCACAATGTTTTTCATGTATCACAACTCAGAAAATGTTTGAAGGCACCTGATGATCCTATTACACATGAAGAAATAGAGCTACAATCAGACTTAACTTATGTGGAGAAGCCTGAAAATTTTGGAAGTACAGTGGAAGAAGTTAAGGAATAGAGCAATCAAATACTGCAAGATACAATGGCAACATCATCCTGAACGAGAAGCAACCTGGGAGACCGAAGAAGAGCTCAGGAAGTCCTACCCCGAGTTATTCAGGTACCAACCTTAACTTCGGGACGAAGTTTCTGTTAAGGGGGAGAGGCTGTAATAACCCAGAACATAGGAACAACGAAGGGTAGATTTAGAAATGGGATGTGCATTTCATCGCAAAACGGGGGAAATTTTCGCGCCTTATTGCAACTAAACCTAAGAGGGATCGAGGTTCTCTCTCATTTTGCACTTAGGGTTAGGCAATGTGAGTTAGGGAAATTTCGACATGATCTCTTTTGTATCTTGTTGATTTGGGGAAATTGAGTTCATTTGACAAGTGTTAATACATTAAACAATAAGCACTACACAATATAAATATGAATTTATAATTCAAACACAAGATAATATTCAAATCATTTTGGATTTCAAAGTGAGTATCAAATACAATATTTAATCAAGAATATACACATTACATAATGCAAAAGCTCATAAACAAAAACTTGAGCTTTATTGATAACACAACACACATTACATTGTCTTTACAAAATTCTTGATACAAGAATTGAGGAATAATAAACAGAAATAAAAATAAAGATTACAATTTAGTTCCTAAACAAAAATCTAGACTTTATGACTTGAAGTATTTCTTCATGGTCATGTCCATCTTCAAAAACCTGCAAAATGCAACATTTACACTAGCCAGAATGTGAGTGTTAGACAAATATTCAGTTTGGACAGAACCAAGTGTCATGCACACTTGTGCTGTTCCAAAACCATGGACAGCACAAGATAAGGGCAGCAGCAGACCAAACCTGAGCACACACAGGGGCTCAAGTTTCAGCATATGAGAGCACACAGCCCAAGTGTGCTAGGCAGCAACAGCAAGGCAGTGCATCAGCCTAGTCACCAAAGCAACCAGGCTTGTGTGTCGATGCAAGGATAGAAGTAGGGTTCATATAAAAGGGGCACAAACCCTAGAAGCCAGAACCAGTCGACCAGATACAAAATTCACCAGGTAAGGGTGAAGCAGAACAAGCTCAGTTCATCCAGTTCTTGAGCAAGAACAGAACCAACCCATACAAAACCACTCAACCACCAGGAATCATGGTGACCTGAGAAGATCATCCAAGACCTGGAGGTGAAGAGCTGTGACACAAACCCAAGTCTGCATCAACCAAATATTTCTTTCTAGGAGCTGGAACAAGGTATACCTAGTTCCTGGAAAAGATCCCATGGATCTAATCCATCATATGCATGAAATAAGCATGGGATGAGCAGAAGCTCATATGGGTAGATCATCACTTGGTTTTCACCAAGGATTACTGCCAGTCAAAAGCCACTAAAATAGAAAGCATCTAGGTACAGATCCTATGCACAGAAACTAGCACATATGCACTGATGCACACACTAGCCAGATTTGATGCATAGATAGCACCAGTAGATGGCAAGAATTAGCAGCCAAGACTATACAATAAATCCTAAGCATACAACCATCAGAAACCCTAGAATTCTTCACAGGCAAGTATATTGGCATTCATAGTTACTATGATTCCCAAATATACAAGCAAAGATGAGTAGCCAACCAGATCTAGCCAACCATGTGAGCAACCAGTCAGTAGCAAGGCTACTGAGGTCACTTCACACTTAGCACCAATTGAGGGAAAGCCAAATACAAAGCATCACTATCCAGAAATGGATTCAGACTTTAATTGCTTGTTAAATAATCATGAACAGCAAATTAATATCCAAGCAAGTCATTTAAAATCATCACTGCACAAGCAGTTCATCATAATCAAATTAATACAAGCATGAATTTATCACAGATCCATGCTCAGTACTAACAGTAGCACACTATTGGGCAACACAGTTAATTTATAGCCACAGTATTAGCCAGTAAGCCATCACTGATAATCAATTGATCAAATTGATCAATCTTAGCAAGCCAAGTTACACAGAGAGGTTAGCCAGCAAGCAAAGAATGATCCAATGGATCATTGGCTTGCAGGAGTAGCACTGAATCATATCACAGGCACCTCTGGCACACACACAAGTGTCACAGATGCAACACAAGTACACCTAGACAAGCAAGCATGATAGACCAGTGAGCATAAGCAAGTCATCACCAAGCATAGCATGGCATAGTTAGCTCTTGAGCAAGCACAGTAGAGCATGGCAAGTATAGAGCATGCTAGGAGCAGCAGTGAAGCAAAAACAACATGAACAGCATGTAGAGCAGCATGTGCCAGTACCAATAAATGGTAATTGGACCATGAACTTGCAATCAATCCAAGCACAGACGAATTGCATAGGAATAGCATGGCTCTGGGTGATCACAGGATCACCAGAGAGCAGCAGAGCTTGAGGAGGAAGAAGAACAGTACCAAGAGGAGGCGCACAGAGAAGAGGTGGATGCAACACTTACTTGCGCCTGGAAGCAGAGGCTAGGGCATGGCGAGGCAGTGCTCGCGCGGCCCTAACGGCTGCAAGTCCAGGGTAGGCGCCGGCGTTACGCCGACGAGCACCAACACCACCACAGCACGGCACAGAGACGACGGCACAAGCACTGCAAGCAGCACCTGCGCCAGGTCGGTCTCGGAGGCGCACCCGTCGTCGGAGAGGACGTGATCTCGCCGGAGTTCGTCGAGGTGATTCCACCCGAGATCCAGATCGGAGGCGATTCGCCAGGAGAAGAAGAGATGGGGAAAACCACGCGGACAGATCGATAGATCTGCTCGCGGCGGTTCTGGTTCGGTAGGTGGCTACGGCGGAGGAGCTCGGAGTCGGCCGGAGCACGGCGGCGGCCATGGCGGCGACGCCATCGCCACGGGAGTCGCGAGAGAGAAGCTAGGGTTAGGAAAAAGTGAGAGAGGGCCGAGTGAGTGAGAGCGGTGGGCCGTTCGGCTCCACCGAGCCGCTATGGGCACGCCTTAGTGGGCTGTCCCATGGGCTTAGGTTAGTGGGCTGGGCCCAATATGGGTCCAGGGGGTATTTTAGTCTTTTCACAATTTAGAAAAGGCCATTATTTCACCAAATTTTAATAAATAAAATACAACTCTAAAAATCCATTAAAAATTGGATTGGTGAATAAAAAATTATTCTTGATAAGAATAAAATATGAAATAAAGTTTAATGAACAAATTTAAATTTGTGAATTTTATGTATTTAAAATAAACATTTGGAATTTCAAATTATATTTCCTTGTATTAATAAACCAAGGAAAAATTCCAAATAAGTTTAAATACTTATTTCTTAAACATTTCAAAATGAAATTCTATTACTCCAAGTCATTTCTATTTAAAAAGGTATTTTCCAAAGGAAGATATTCTAATCCTTTTTATTTCTCAAAAATATTGAGACAACTCTATTATTTCAAATTATTTTGGAATCAATAATGAATCACCAACATAAAGTAGTTTTACTTTGAATTATGTTACCTTGTGTGAATTAAAGTGATTTATACATTAAAACAATTGCAAATTACTGCCAAAGGCATAAATCTTAACTCAACCCTAAAATTGTAATAACTCATCGGGATAAAGGGATTCAACATAAAATAATACATCCATGCATGCATCATTTGGATTTTATAACATTGTCCTTACCGGACAATGATGCTTCTTTACAGAACCCGAGGTCCAGGTTCCATCCAACGCATTGAACTGCACTATCTCGCAGTCCACAGGCAAGTTCACCCTTGCTCATGTCAAATTTGAGTATTTTCTATTAATTTAACACAAAGCTATATGACTTATCATTCCTGCATTGAAAATGAAATGTTACTTTTCCAATTATGAATATGACTATGTGGTGGCAATGGAACCATGGTATGTGTTGATTGGTGGAGGTTCCATTGCAAGGGTACTATTCATCTAGGACTAAGTACCAATGCCGTCCAGTGATTCTAGCGCCGTACATATCGCGTTGACCATAAGATCTATAATGGCTCTGGGGAAGCCAGCTGTATCTTTTCCCTCCTGCACGCCAACGGACTTGATAGAGCCTGGCGGGGTGCTGGAGGCACTGCCGTAGGTTGGGATAGCCTTTAAAATCCCCATCCGGACGTTTGGATGAGAGGCTCTACCGTCTATGAAGGATTGTCCGACGTACACCGTGGGTAAAGCCGTATGAACGGGAGATGTCTACCGGGGGTGTACGGATGGACAAAAGGGTGGGCTTGCAGGGTCGCGGAGAAGGCGGTGTGGGCTTGGATCTTTATACCTGGCCTCACACCCAGGAAGTGTGAACGGGGGCAAGTCCCTGCGGATGGCAAAAAGGGTGAGATCTCTTATGGGAAAAGTAACGCACCTCTGCAGAGGGTATCAAGAATTGTGGCTGTCACTCCCTGTTCGGGAAGGGAGGCTAACGCGGCAGGAAAGGAACTCCGTGAAGTTCTAGTCAACCTGTGAAGACGACGGGCATAGTTTTCAGAATAAAATAAACCTTTTGAAGAAATGATTTCGAAACATGCATTGACCTAAGATTTTCTGATCGAAGGTCGTAGCTAGTGCATCAAACACCTTTTACTCTTTTGAACTTGTTGAGTACCCTGTACTCACTTTATTTCGACACCCTTGCTAGACTGTGATATGGAAGTGGAGGCCATCACCGATGGAGCACCAGAAGGAAGCTACGAGCTGGTCTACGAGGAACCTGATCTTTCCGGAGGAGTTGAAGGAGTAGACTATGGGATAGTCTACGGACCCGATGACATGGAGGTGGAGGAGTAGTGATATACCTGAGTAGTATAGAGCCGAGCAGCATAGTGGCATACTTAAATAAGTTGCTGAGCTCTTTTCATATCTAAGTTGGTTTGTACTAGTACCTTTTGTTGTAGGGTGTTCTCATCGGACCTGTGAGAATACCAACTTGTTAAGACCATGATTGTAATATATTATCGAGTGTTATGACCTGCAATGTTTCTGTTGTACCACTCTGAGGGATGTGATATTTGTGAAGAAGTCCCTTCATGAAGATCATATCATCGACTTGTATACTACAACATGCAGTGGTATGCTGGGTCACCGCATAGCATATCTCATAAAACAAATATGTAGCAATTACTAGAATAATCCACATAGACTATAAGCATCGCTACGGAAGATCTAATCTTATTGTAGTCAACTCTTTGAACTTTGTCGTAAACAACTTTTCGACAAGTCGAGCTTCTTCAAGGATATTCCATCCTAGTCCATCAATTTTATAGATCCATTTACTTTCAAAAAGTATTCACCTATCTTGGATTTCATGGAGCATAGCCATTTTAACGGAGTCAGGGCCCATCATAACTTCTTTGTATGTAGTTGGTTTATCATTGTTCAAAATCAATCCTTTGTCCGCAAATCATTTATTTGATCACAAAGTAAACCACATCTACAAGGTTCAATAGGTACTTTGATCTCCATGACTACAACACTTTATAGACATTGGAGCCATGATCGTCGTGGCCGCTTCCGGAACCATTTCCGATGCTGCTACTCTGATCATCATGCTCAGGTTCATGAACCTTATCAAGTTCCATTGTCCTCCCACTCAAAAACTTCGCTAGAAACAATTTCTTGGAAATAAGTAAGAAACATCGACAAACACTTTTGTCTTTGACTTCATAGTGGAAAGAATTCCCAATCAATTCTCTAGGATAACCAACAAAGACATTCATCCGATTTTGGTTGTAAACTTATTTACTTATGCTATGCATACCAAAATTTAAGAAAGGACTATTAGGGTTTATACCCATGCCATAACTCGTATGGTGTCATTTCAACGGATTATGATGACGCTCTATTTAGTGTAAAAGCGGTAGTCTCTAAAGCATAATCCACAAAATATAATGGCATCATTTTATCTCATCATTAACCCAACAAGTTTGGATACGTCTCTCGGATACTCCATCATCACTATGATACTCCAAGAAATGTGAGGTTGTAGAACGACTTCATAACTCTCTTAGATGTTCGCTAAAACTCGTAATTCAAATGTTTCCACCATGATCCAATCACAGATATTTGACTTTTCTATTACGATGATTTCCACTTCATGCTGAAATTTATTTGAATCCATTCAAATGTTTCAAACTTCTTCCTTATCGAATATATCCACATATATATACTCAATTCATTGTTGGAAGTTTTCATGAAGTAGAAGAATCCCCCGCACGCAACTATGCCCAGTGAACCATATACATCATCATGTATGTTTCCACTAAGTTAGTTGCATGTTCAACTCTTGGCCTATTAACGGTATTTCAGTCATTTTCTTTAGAAGAGATTTGCAAGCGCCAAATGATTCAGAAATCAAATGACTTCAAAAGTCCATTCACATAGAGTTCCTTCATGCGTTCCTTTCTAACATGACCTAAATGGCGGTTCCACTAATGAGTGGAATTCACATCATTTGCCTTATGGCATTTTAGCGTCAGTGTTATGCATGTGTGCTTCACCATAAAGATTTATAATAACTTATCCATCATATATGGAGTGTCAAAATTTGAACAACTCATTGTTTTCATTTAACCAGAACAAAAACAACAATTACGAAGTTCTTTATTATAAATCTGAATGGCTAGACAGAATGCCAACGACGAACATAATAAAACTCTATTTTTGTTCCAGACGTGTATTCCTATCATATTCCTTTTTAGTCAATTAGGCCATTGTATTCTTGTATTGCGTTGTTTTGTATGACACCTCATACCAACCAATATGGTACAAATACCCAAGAATGTCATTGTGTGACCAAACAAGGAATACATTCATAACATGTGTATCATCTATATACACCTGAGCTAGACTTTCTAGTCTTTTCTTTTCTTTATGCCACAAATCTTTCGTAGTTTCTCTTTTAGCTTTCCTCATTCTTACAAAACACTTCACCTTCAATAACTTCTAAGTCCATTGGTCAAATACCAATAACCTTGAGGTTCTTACCTTGAAGTTGACCATCACATGACAAGTGTTCTAGATTTCACTATTAGTAACCTTTTAATGTGATGAACAATTTCACTCATAATTTTATCCATCAAATCATGACGACTTTCCGAGGCCATGTCTGTACATGACAGGCTCGTAAAGTTTAACCTTAGTACTCGTATGTGCAAAATCTGGCTTGCACCCGTTGTATGCACACGTAGAATCTATAACACCCGATCATCACGTGATGCTTCAAAACGACGAGCTTTAGCAACGGTGCATACTAAGGACGATCACTTCATGGATGTGCGAATATCGTTAGTGGCCAACTAGTTGGAGGATTGGGATGCTTGGCGTCTTCAACCTTCGTACATTCCCATAAAACTTATGAGTTTATGTAGTCTCACTAGATTATATTCTATCATCTTGCAATAAGGTCTTAGATATCACATATATCTCATACCTTGCTTATTTCTGAAAACAAAATTTCCAGCTCCTTACTTTTCAAACGGATTTGAACTTCAAGTTTCACGGAGACAAGATGATTTAAGGTACTAATTGAAACCATTGCTCTTTGAATCATCAATGTGAAGTTTACTAAAAGTTTGCATTAGGACTTAATCATATCTTGATTCTTTAACAATACGGTACCAGTCCATAAAGTTACTTGTCAGACTTAACAGTATTTCTATCTCAATTACAAGACTAGCGCATGGTAGATAACGGATGCCAATTCTACAAATTTAATTCAAAAATACTATTCGGACTATGTTCATGATAATTAGTTCATGTTTTAATCTAATTACTAATGAACTCCCACTTAATACAACATCCCTCATAGTTGATAAGTGGCACACGATCCACATCCACTACACCAAGACCGATCATCATGTGAGATGATGTAGCTTCAATGGTGAACATCAACATGTTGATCATATCATCCATATGACTCGTGTTCAACCTTTCGGTTTCGTTGTCCCGAGGCCATGTCTATACATGCTAGGCTCGTCAAGCAAACCCAAGTATTTCCGCGTGTGCAACATGGCTTACACCCGTTGTATGTGAACGTAGAATCTATCACATCCGATCATCACGAGATGCTTCGAAACGACTGTAGCGGTGCATACGAGGGGAGAACACTTTATTATCTTGATATTAATATGAGGGATCATCTTATAATGCTACGTCGCGATCTAAGCAAGATAAGATGCATAAAGGATTAACATCACATGCAATTCATAATATGTGATATGATATGGCCTTTCTTCTTGTGCTTTTGATCTCCATCTCCAAGCACATGAGCATGATCTCCATCATCACCACATTGCACCAAGGTCCATGGCGCCGCTTCATGGTTGTCCATCACTTATAGCTACTATAACAACTACTTGAAATAAAGCTATTACATGATGAATAGACACGCAGGTCTTAACAAATTTAAAGACAACCATTAGGCTCTGGTTGCCATAATACAATAATGAACATCTCATACATCAGATATAATCATCATCACATCATGGCCATATCACATCACCAAACCCTGCAAAAACAAGTTAGACGCCTCTAATTTGGTTTGCATATTTTACGTGGTTTAGGGTTTTCGAGTAAGATCCAATCTACCTACGAACATGAACCACAACGGTGATACTAGTGTTGACAATAGGAAGTGCAAATTGGAATCTTCACTATGGTGGGAGAGATAGACACCCTCAAAGCCACTTATGCAATACAAGTTGCATGTCAAGCATGGATCAAGTCTCATGAGACGCGGTCATGTAAAGTTAGCCCGGGCCGCTTCATCCCACCATCCCGCAAGATGCAAAGTACACAAACTAAAGCAACAAAAGCATCAACGCCCACAAAACCATTGTGTTCTACTCGTGCAACAGATCTATGCATAGACATGGCTCTGATACCACTGTTGGGGTTCGTTGCATAGAAAACAAAAATTTCCTACCGCAAAGACGAATAAATCCAAGATCTAATCTATGGAACACCCAAGATCTAATCTACAAGATCGGAGCAACGAGATTGATGTGAGACTAACCCTCGAAGATTTCCAAAGCCTACGAGATTAGATCTCGTTGTTGGTGTAGACGATCGTCCCGGTGCTGCAATCCGGCAGCACTTCCGTACTCGGTCGCGCGTACGGTGTCGATGAAGCACCTTCCTCTCCCCGTTCCAGCGGGCAGCGGAGGTGTGGTAGATCTCCACGGAATCAGCAGCACGACGGCGTGGTGGTGGTGGTGGAGAAGAATTACTGCAGGGCTTCGCCTAAGCCTGCGCAGTATATGGAGGAGGAAGAGAGGGCGGCCGGGGTTTCGGATTGGTGTGGTGGCCTGCCACCCCCTCCCCTCTTTATATAGGGGGAGGGGTCGGCCTAGGGTTCCCCTTGGGCCCCACCTACCCCTTGGCCGGCGCATGGGGGAGACTTTTCTTCCCCCTCAAGCCTTCCCCTTATCTCTTCGTTTAAACACTTTATTTTAGAGATAGATCTTATCTCTAGATTTAAACCATTTAAATTAAGAGATAGATCTTATCTCTAAAGGGTAGGCCGGCCTGGGCCCACATGTCATAGTGGGCAGGCCCCACCATGCCATGTGGTGCCTCGTGGCCTCTCCCGGGGTGGTGGGCCCACTGGTGGCCCTCTAGAACCTTCTAGAAGCTCCGGTCAAAACACCGGCCGAACCCCGGAAAATGACTTCCCTTGTATTAATCTTATTCTAGACCATTCCGGACCTCCTCGTGATGTCTGGATCCCATCCGAGACTCCGAACAAAAACTTCGGACTCCATCTCATATTGTGAATCTACTTATGCAACATCGAACCTTAAGCGCGTCACCCTACGGTTCGTGAACTATGTAGACATGGTCGAGACTCCTCTCCGAGCAATAACCAATAGCGGGATCTGGAGATCCATAATGGCTCCCACATATTCAACGATGACTTAGTGATCGATTGAACCATTTACATACGATGCCGATTCCCTTTGTCACGCGATATTTTACTTGCCCGAGGTTCGATCATCAGTATCTCCATACCTTGTTCAACCTTGTTACCGACAAGTACTCTTTACTCGTACCGTGGTATGTCATCTCTTATGATCCAATCATATGCTTGCAAGCTAATCAGACGACATTCCACCGAGAGGGCCCAGTATATCTATCCGTCATCGGATGGACAAATCCCACTATTGATCCAAATGCCTCAACTCACACTTTCCGAATACTTAATCCCATCCTTATAACCACCCATTTACGCAATGGCGTTTGATGTAATCAAAGTATCCTTCGGTGTAAGTGATTTACATGATCTCATGGTCGAATGACTTAGGCAACTATGTATCGAAAGCTTATAGCAAATTGAACTTAATGACTTGATCTTATGCTACGCTCATTTGGGTGTGTGTCCATTATATCATTCACCTAATGACATAACCTTGTTATTAATAACATCCAATGTTCATGATCACGAAACCATGATCATCCATTAATCAACAAGCTAGTTATACAAGAGGCTTACTAGGGACTCCTTGTTGTTTACATAACAAACATGTATCAATGTTTCGGTTAATACAATTATAGCATGGGATGTAAACATTAATCATGAACACTAAGATATAACAATAACTAATTTATTATTGCCTCTTGGGCATATCTCCAACATAAAGGTGTATGATTCTATATTTAATTTTATATTCTATGATGTCATTGTATTAGCTTCGAATATTGTGAAATTGGAGGAAAATCTAATTGAGTGTGTGAAATTATTGTAGGGATTCGTAGCGTATGAAACAAAAAATTTCCTACACAACAACGAATAAACAACCAAGATCTAATCTAGGAGATGCATGTAACGATGCGGTAGCATGTAACAATGTGATAACTTGATTTGCATACTGTTCCAAATCGGGTGTGGAATCTTAATGGTTGGTGTCGATGTACATGATCACGATCCGTTCAATCTTGGCGATCCATCTTGATCAACTCCGTAGCTTATGCGGTGGCTCCGAGGTGATGCACACGAACGGCTTGACGACGACGGCTCCTTCTTGTTCATGCGGATGACATGCGGGTCCCATTTTGCAGCGGCGCTCTCAATGTTTCCAAGGCGGCACGAAATCGAAAGAAAAAGACAAGTGACCAAATATCAGGTGCCAAAAATAACTCCAAGAAAGGAAAGGTTTATTGTTCATAGAGGATGACATGCAGGTCCCATTTTGCAGCAGTGGTCTCAACGTTTCCAAGGCGGCACGGGATCAAAGGAAAAAGGAAGTAACCAGAAATTAGGGGGCAAAAAAATCCAAGAAAATAAAGAACTTTCGTTCATAGAGGATGACTTGTGGGACCCATGATCATGCATCGTAAACGGCTCGATCAGAGAACGTTGAACTTGATGGCGCGATCGAGAAAAAAATAATGCTAGAGACGCTGCCATCTAGGCCCTACATCCCTGGGCGGTGCGAATTTGCGTTGACTCGGCCGGCGAACCCGAGAATTCATCATGCACCACGTCCCGGGCCTCCATACGCGACCACAAAAACGAGAAAAAAAAGTTTTGACATGCACCACGGAGAGAGCAAAAATCGTCGGGTATGGTGCATCAGGAACCACGGCGTGACTTTCAATTCGCCGGCCATGACAACTTTTCTTGTAGTGCCTAGTAACAAGCATTAAACATAGCATAGGTGTACCAACACTCATACATGAATCTCCTCAAGACAAACACATCAAATCTCGATACATATCGATGATTACATGATCGATCTCATTCAAAACCCATCCACCTCTTACGACTACAGAGAACTACTCAGTCATGGTGATGGAGAGTGAGCCCATGGTTGTTGGTGATGCCATTGGTGGCAGTGATGATGAGGAAGCCCTCGAAATCTCTCTCTCTCCGGGGTGGAGAGCAGGATCAATCTAACCCCCGAAACGAAGATCGTGGTCTTGGCGGCGTTCTATTTCGTGAAACGTCTCGTGCTTTGGCAGGGTAGGCTTTTAGGGTATATAATGCACCACACGAAGGGGGAGTCGAGATGACAACCGATGGCCAAACGGGCCCTAGTGGCGCGCCCTATGCTGGTTGGCGCACCACCTGGCCTCGTTTGGGCCTGGTGGACCCCCTCTCGTGATCCAAAGCTCCGGGTCCCCTCTTTTGGTGAAAAACTTCCATGGTATTTTCCTTGATTTTATTTCCTGCGAAAACTGACAAAAGCAAGACTTTTGCTAAAAACAGCGACATATTTAGCAGTTTTATCCAAGTATGGTGGAATTTCGGAGCAAATCTTTGAGAAAAGTGCTTGGAAAAATAGATACATTTGAGATGTATCAAGTAGGCGCACAAGCCCCCCTTGGCCCAGCCGTCCACCCTAGGGAAACCCTAAAAAGAGGAGGTGTAGTGGGAGGGGTAGACTCTTTACCCCTCCCCTAGTCACCGGCCAAGCTGGCCCTGAGGGGCGGAGTTAAGTTGGTCGCACCCCTCCCCTTGCAACCTATAAAAGGATGGGACAGGAGCTGGCCGCACCATTTACCCAAACCTTAGATTCCCCCTCTTCCTCCACCTCTCTCCACCACTACCCTGGCTTAGGCGAAGCCTTGCACCACCACCACCGCCGTGTTGTGGATCCAATCTCATCTACCTCTCCACCTCCCTTGTTGTATCAAGAAGGAGGAGACATCATCAAGTTGTACGTGTGCATATCTCAGAGGGGTCGTTCGTAGCGGTGTAGATCGAATAGGACTGCGAAAAAGAAGTATGACTACATCGACCATGCTATTATGCTTCTGCTTAGTGATCTACAAGGGTGCTCTATCTCATCTCTCCCTCTCTATACTTACATCTTGTAGATTATATCTTGGCTCTTGTAGATTGGATCTCTTTTGTTCGTATCCGTAGGATTTTTTGTTGTCTAGGCTACGAATCCCATCGGTCAAGAGCCCGCATTTCTGTGTTTTGAAATACACGCTCATTGCGCTCCTTCCACGCCTCCACATGGAGTAGATGATCAACCACTGACCGCCCATCAACTCCCCTTGGAAGGCCAGATATTTTATTGTCCCACGAAGCGTTGAGGTTGAGAACCGCCGCCGGAAGTGTGGCTTGCAGACCCTCGGTCCAAGTGAGGAACTTCTCGCGCACCTCTATGGAGAAGTGGAACTCTGAGGTATGGTGTTGGACTGTTCATGATGGATTCGTCAAAGCTTGCAAATTGGGTCGTGTGGCCATCCGTCCCATACACATTTATAGAATCATGTTGAATGACAGAAATGAGTCTAGTAGTGACAAGAATTGGGTAGCACTTCTGATTGGAGAAGATGAACACCTATGCATCTCAAAATATCTTCTTCGGGTCTTCACCAATATCATCATCTTCAACCAGATTTGAAATTGAAGCAAGGAACAATACCTTATTCTTGCTTTCTTCCTTCGAAAAACCTCCATGAGATTTTCATCTTGAACAATTTTGATGAAACACTTTTTTCTTAAAGTGCCACCGTCATAAATGTGTCTGCTGATTAGAGCCCAAAGTTATCCTCCTTTAGCTTCTCAAAAATCTAATGAACAACTATCCAGCTGGGATCGACCATGATTTCCATATAAATAGACTCCGCAACCATTTGTTGGCCATGATCGAGTACTACAATGTAAGGACCCACTTGCAAAACAAGAAGATACATTGATTCATGATGAGCAGGTGCTAGTTCAAAACATTTAAACCATTGGCAGCACCCTCTGAATTAGCACCACAGGAACCAACCTCTGCATCTGGGGAACCAACATCACCAACCATAGCAAAAAAGTTCGAACTGACGATTAACTAAATACTTCTCCCAAATTATGCAACAGCTGATGGGAGTGCTCAACTTGTTCGTACAACCATTTCTTGGTCATCCACACTAATTTAACCTTTTATTTGGAGCCCCAAGAAAATATAATATGGAGAATATAATCTAGCCGCGATACAGAAACAATCTCGTTGCTATTCGGAATGAATTCCTCTTCGGGCCATAATCTAGTTTAGCAGTGTGCGGATGATCTCTTACATATATTTGGTATACTTTCGCTTGATGAATGCTAGTCCACAATTTTGGATTTTTTAGAAAATTTACTTGCTTCTCTACACTTGTTTAGACAACAAACAATTATGAATTAGCAAATATAAGAAATATTCACATCTGGTTCCTCTCGCTGACAGTAGAAGTCGTACCACTTCAATCTTAGGGATCTCTAGTTTTGCTCTAGGTAGTAGGCGCCGCCGCCGTCAGCCTATCTCTTTGCTTGCTGATGGTAGATGTTGGTTGGTTGCAAGATCTTTGGCTACTCTTCTTGCTCCCAGCTCCCGCATCTTCTATCGGCGCTGCTCCTCGTGTCGATGATGATGGTGTAAGCACCTCTCTTCATCTTACTAGCCATGCGCCGCCGCAGGAATTCGTCAACGGTCTAGGGTTCTATGATTTGGACGAAGAAGAAAAGGGATTTCTGACATAGTAACAGTTGCATGGAGTTGGCATGTTGTCGCACAATGAGGGCACATAAATGAGAGTGATGACAAGAGGGTGCCGACGGCTCCAGAACTAAGAAATCACAACAACATTTAACTGAACCTATATTCGCTTGAACATACCCCTGAAAGCAATTGGCTACTTAACATTTCAAACATCCAATATTACAAGCAACCTGGCCCCTCTAAGCATGCATCAGGGAACTCAGGTCCGCAAGGTGATTACACTCATCTTAGGTTACCCAATACGAGGACGTATATTTAAACTAGGCTTCGCACCATCGGACCCAAGAATCTGGTGAGCTTGATTGATCTTGTTTAAGGATAACTTTTATTGTGTTTAACCCTCTTGCTGTTGATGATTATTAATAGATTCGTGAAATTTCAAAAAAAGAAAAGAAGGGATAGTGAAAATGGCGTGCCCCCTCTTCTCCCTTTTCCCTGTCACCCAGCTTAGCTGCTTCATCACTGATCTACATACATGTAGAAGTTTTCGTGGTGTGGAACTCTTTCTTTTTGCGGGGGAATTGATGGTGCAGAAGTAGAACTTGTAAGGGAAGAAAACGCGGTACAGCTCACGTGGTTATCCAGGACGAATCCTTGTTGTCGAAGGCAGACACCACACCAATGGTAAAATCTGTGGCAGACAGTGGATCGAGAGCCTCTTTTTTGGGTAGGAACTGCCCGATAGAGCAGAGCACCAGCTGGCGGCCATGAATACACGACCCACAAAACGCTGGGCTGCTTCCGTCACGAGCAGCATTTTTGGCAAGAGCCCAACTGGCACCCACCACGGGCCGAGCAGCGCTCAGTCGGCCAGTCAAAAAAGAGTTCCCCGTTCCCGTCCGCCTCTCCGTCCGCGTCCAAAGAAAGCGCGCCGTCCCAGGCGGGGAGCGCGCTACGCGCCACGCGCCGCGGGGCCCTATCTCTCTATCTAGCTACCTGATCGAGGCCGCCGGATGCGGCGGATCGGACGGTCCAAACGGCGCTGCCGCGCCACGTCCCGTTGCTCTGCCTCGTGGCTACATAAACCCACGTGGACGCGGCCGGGCGCTCCACCGCGCTGCTCTCCACTCTGCTTCCCATTCCACTTGGCGGGCGGTTCCATCTCTCGACTCCGAGCAGAGTTTCTGTCGGTGCAGAGGGGGAGAGATCGATGGAGGAGGCGGAGGACTGCGCCGGCGCACGCAAGCGGAAGCGGGAGGAGGTGGCCGGCGTCGTCGTTCTGCCTGGAGAGGCGGGGCTCGAGGGCGGCGGCTGCTTCTCGTGGAAGGAGCTGGGGCTGGGGGACAAGGAGGTGGAGTGCGAGGGCGTCGCGGAGGAGTCGGTGGAGGAGGTGATGCGGTGGCTGGAGACGGAGATCTCCTCCTCCTCCTCGCCGTCGGGGAAGGGCGACGACGACGGGTTCGTCACCATCAACGGCAACGAGGAGAGCTGCGGCCCGTCCTTCTCCGCCGCCGCGTCCACCGTCATGGCCTCCGTCGACACGCGCTTGGGCGCGCCGCCGCCCCCGACACCCATCCCGTGGCCCTGGCCCAAACTCAACCCCACCCGCGACCAGGCCATGGCGGAGACCGCGGACGACCTCGACGAGGAGGAGTGGCTGATGGACCTGCTCACCGCCGCGGGGCCGGCGCTGGAGCTCTTCGGCCTAGACTAGACTAGACCAGATCGATCGCTAGACTAGAGTAGGCGCTGTTCACTTGTTCAGACGCAACGCGAGCAAGCGTACGCGCGTTTCCTTTATCGGACGGTTGTACAGTCGACATGGAAAAGAGAAGAGAGAGAACCGGCGAAGCAGCGGCGGTGCCGTGGCCCCGGCCGGCCGGCCGGCCCCGCCTCGCTTTCGCCCGCGGCATGGGCAGCGGTTCAATGCGGTTCCGGACGTGATGTTGCGAGGAAATGGTAGCGCCTCTACGAAGAGGACGCCGGGCTGGGTCTTGTCGCCTTGCCTCTTTTTGTTTCCGGATTCTATCTAGGTCTTGCTAGGTAGCTCGGTTTTCCTGCGTCCCGTGACCTTTTTTCCGCTCCTTGATTGACTGGCGGGTACCGTGCATGCGGCGTTTGAATTCGATCGGCGCACCTGTTTCTTTCCTTCGCCAAACTACCACCAACATTCGGTGACCGTTCACTGTTAGAGCATTCATGGTGACCAATCTCAAAGCCTCAAGAACAAAAATAAGATTTCCATAGTCAACTGTACATATTGATCTTGAGTAGTAGATGATTCATACATCGCCGATGCGGAGCCTTTGCGATTCGCGCCCTCCCCCGTTTTGAATCTTGATTTCGCATTTCTCATCGGCATCTTCCACACGTCAAACTCATTTGAGGTCAAAGAGTCGCCTTTGGCGACTACATTTGGGGCCTATGACAACATGTCTCGACTCGTGAGTGTCAGCATTGCCCACCGCATCATCTTTGCACAAGACCAAAATCACTCGAGATGTGTGACAAAGCTTTGTCGTGGTGTTCCACCGCAACATCAAGCAAGACATGTGTCGTGACCTCTCACACACCCTCTATGATGTGTGATGTCCGTCCTCGTCCGCTTGTGCCCTCGGGGTGTGGTTACACGTCAGACGCGCCTAATACATTGCGCCATATTTGTGCAGTAAACTACCCTTCCCCTTTGACTTCAAGGGGCAGATTGTTAGGTGAACCTTCCCATGGTGACATCGGTTCGCCGAGACAACCAACATTCAACAAGACATTGCCTTCCTTCATTCAACCACCTTCGCACATACTATCTTTGCAACTAAGGCATGGAACAGAAGGTGCTTCTGCTGCGTTCCAGAGGGCCACAACGCCTACTGGTCCTAGCAATGTACCAAACCCGACCTTTCCATGCGTAACACCCTCAGGTAAGGTGAAATTCAATCACATAGCTATCTTGTAGAGACACCAAATAACTCGCAATGCAAAGACTGTTCAACATTGGCTCATCCACTGGGAAAATATGGTTCCAAAGGAACGAACCTGAGAAGACAAATAGTCCATTCAGTCCACATTCCTAGAATTCAATACGTGGTGTCTTGAGTTAAGGCGGGGGCAGTGTCAGGACTATTTCACCATCAGCACCATAAGATTGGCGATACTGAGCTCGAGAACGATCGACCGTCAAGATGAAGGGATACCTTTAGTGGTTAATTGAACTAAGGCTCTATCTGAGGCAGGGGCAATTCTATAATTGGCTTGATCTTGCACTTTCAATATAAAGGTGTGAGTGGGGTGGCAAGAGGATGAAGCTAATACAAACCCTATCCTTAATTCCTTGTACCTTTCCTTTATCACCATAGTTCTTGTGTAGCTGCTGATGTGTAGTTCTATATGTCGATTATGTATGATATGGTTGTAGTCTACACTAAATCTTGCTCATGTTTAGTGTGGTAGCTTTTACTTTGTGTAGTTCTTGCTGATGATGTAGTTCTTCATATCCATTGCAGTGTTGTAGATCTAACTGACGCTAATGTATCTGTAGAAAAAAAAGCTAAAACTGCCATACGGCCACAAAATCTTCGATCTACAGATACATCATGAACATTGTAAGAGCAAGATCTATATCCCTTGTTTTGTGTGTTTGTTAACAACACTCGAACAATTCTAACCGTGCAAAAAGTTTGTCATTGATAGGTTTGCAAGGTGTACGGTGTCCTCGCCGGACACATTATGATCAGAAGATCGAAGCGTAGTTCTTAGGCTTTCTGGTTTTGTGTGTGTGTCGCGAGGTAACATGGCTGGAGAGAAAAGAGGAAAACCAGTTTAGCCAGGCGGTACTACCGGTACAAGCGGTAGTACCGCTACCCTATAGGTACCGCCGGCCGCTCGAGTGAGCTGAATTTGTCCCCGACGAGTTGCGGTACCTGCGGTATCCAGCGTAGTACCGCTCACAGTAGTACCGCCCATGGTACCGCCAGTACCGTAACTAGTTACGCGTACCGCCGGTGCCGCTCGGTACCGCTTTGGATCAGTAAGGTTTGGACCCCATTGCGGTACCTCAAGCGGTACCTCTAGCGGTAGTACCGCTCTGCGTCCACATGGACCAGATCTGGGAATTCGAAGCGGTAGTACCGCTTTCCAAAGCGGTAGTACCGCTTAGGCAAAACTGGACATAACGGTTGGATTTGGAGGAGCCTATATAAAGGCCCCTTCTTCCAGCTCGTTTTTAGCTCTTCTCTCTCCCTCTCCTCCATTGTTGCTGAGCTCAAACTTAGAGGATCTCCCTCCCTACCCAATCAATCTTGCTGATACTTTGAGGAGTGGTGGAGGAGACCCCGATCTATCGTTCTACCGAGAGAAATTTCACCAATTCGTGGTAGTCCTTAGTGGATCTTGGTGGTAGAGTTCCTACGGTGGAATCTTGGAAGAAGTGCATCCATGGAGGCTAGCTTGGTGTTGTACTAGCCCCATGGGTTGTTGGGAGCCTCCTTGTGGTGTGGAGCTCGCCCCAACCTTGTGAAGGAATCACCGCCTCGACCGGTGCCTTAGTGGAGAAGGGGAGCACCTTCGTGGAGCTCTCTCGAGGAAGAAGGTGAGGCCTTCCTTCGTGGTGTGGCCGTCTAGCCTCTTGTGTGAGGCTAGCGCCTCAACGCAGACGTACTCCCTTTTGTGGGAGGAACTGCGAAAACAAACCTCGCCTCATCTCCGCGCCCTCCGGTTGTCCCGCTCCTTACTCTTACTATCTTGTGTTGTTCCTTTGCTTGTTGTACTTGTCTAGGATCATTGTAGGATCACCCCTATCGCTAAAGCTATCACCGTTATCTTCCGTTGCACTAAAAATTGAAAAAGACTAAAACTTGACGTAGCGCCCATTCACCCCCCCTCTTGTTCGCTACGATCCATTCAATTGGTATCAGAGCAAGGTTTTCTTGCTCGGGCTTTACCGCCTGAGAAATGGCCGAACAAGAGAATGGAGAGAATGGGTTCCTTCCCGGTGAGCAATCACCTCCACCATCAATTGTCGATAGCACTCCGGCTACTTTGGATGACCTCAAGAAATTGGAGTCATCCATTGTATCTCAAATGAAGGCTATGATGATGGAGTTGATTGCTCCCAAATCAACCCCCATTATAAATCCTAATGCAAGTGTCGATGTTCCTCCACCACAAGTCAACACTCTTCCTCTTGTTGATTTTGTCGCGCAATCGACAAAACCACCTCGAGAAGGGGAACTTGAGGACATTGGCACTTCATCAAAAGGGAAGGACGAATCACCGGTTGAGGGACAATTAGGAGGTTATCATACGGTGCCCCCACCAAGTGATTACTCCCTAAATGTCCCAATACCCATGCCTCGTATCTTGACTCATGGCTCACCACCGCTACTTGATTCCAATACCTTTGAAAATTGGCAATTCTTGATGAAATCTCATGTGCGCAGCGCGTCTACCGAACTTTGGCGCATCATTGAGGAAGGTTATTCACCAAGAGACCCAAAGAACTTGACAAGAAGAGAGGTCGTGGATGATCAACTCAACGCCACCGCCATCAACATGATTCACATGGCCGTCACACCCAAGGACCGCGCTCATATCCGCTCGCTCAAGACCGCCAAGGAAGCATGGAATATGCTCGACAAGCTCTTCCTCGGAAATGAGAGCATCCAAAGCTCTCGTTTCGATGAAGTGAACAATATGGCGGACAACTTCGTCATGAATGAAGGAGAATCACCCGAAGAGATGTACCGGCGCCTTATCGCTCTCGCCGTGCAAATGCAAGATCTTGGAGCAACATTTGTGGATGACCCTTGGATCAAGCGAAAGTTCTATAATGCTCTTCTTCCTTATGAGGAAGTGAAGTTGACGGCCATCCGCCAAAATGCCTCCTTCCGTGCTATGACATCCGATGAAGTCCTTAGTGAAGTCATCGCTTTGGACATCTCCAAGAAGAATGCGGAAGATCTCGTTGCTCGCGCCCACAACGTCTGTAAGCCCAATCTTGCGTTGAAGATGAAGGTGCATGAGGCTAGTGAGAGTGATGAGGATCCCATCGAGTGGAGTCCGGATGACCTCAAGGCAAATTATCATGAACACATGATAATTGCCGCCAAGAGCTTTTGGAGTGGGAACAAGACACAGGGCTCAAAGTCAAGAAGATACTCTCCCACAAGTCCAAGGGAAGAGGAAAGGGGGAAAGCTTGCTATAATTGTGGCGACACAAGTCACTTTGTTGCCGATTGTATCTTTGAGAGAAGAGAAGACAATGGTGGAAAGCTTGTACGAAAGGACAAGTTCAAATCTCTCTCAAAAGGTTTCTCCAAGTTCTCCTCCAACTCCGGAGACTCCAAGGCCTCCTACACCAAGAAGACTAGAGCTTTCATTATTCGTGAGAAATATTCCTCCGATGAAGGTGAAGAGCACAAAGACAAGGGGATGAACAAGGAGGAAAGGGAAGTGGCCGCCATCGCCATCTCCACTCCCTTCACCTCCCTCTTCGACCCTCCAAACGAGAACCTCATCGTCAACAACTTCCATTGTCTTGTGGCAAAGGTATCTTCGGAGACTCATGATGAGGAACTTGTGACTCAAGATCGTGTTGAAGCGGAATTGGAAATTATCTCTCTCACTCAAGCTTATGAGGAAGAATGGTGCATGCGCATGTCTCTTGAAACTAGTGATATTGTTCTTGAAGATTCCAACAATTACCTCATCTCCCGACTCATCGAGGATCAAGATTATGCTCTTGGTTGGTTGAGAAGACATAATGCAAGACTCTTGGATATCATTTCTCGCCAAGAGGAAGCCTTGGATGAGTACTTTCGTTTGAGCAAGGAGAAGGTGTCTTGTTGTGATCATGAAGAGGAGATTGCCACTCTAAAGAGACACAAGGCCATGCTAGTTGAAGAGAATGATAGACAAAATGAGTCCTTGATGGAGTACTTTCGCTTGAGTAAAGGAAAAGGTACTTGTTGTGACCACGAGGACGAAATTGCAACTCTAAAGAGAAGAAATGACAAGCTTATGGTGATCAAGATCATGTATGAGGAAGCCTTGGTGGAATATAAACGAGCTAGCAAGGACTATATTTGTCACAACCATGAAGATGATATTGCCACCTTGGAAAGACAAAAGCGCTCTCTCTTGACAATTAATTCTCTTCAAGAAGAAGCTTTGTTGGAACATTTCCGGGTGAACAAGGAGAAAGAGGCTCAAGAATTCGACATCACTCATCCTCATCCGGATCATGTTCATGAAGTCAACCGTTTGAAGTCCAAAATCGAAAGACTCCAAATTCAAGCGAAATACTTGGAAAGAGTCATTGAACATAGAGATAAGGCCAATGAGGACTCTTGCAATGAAGGAGTGGCTATAAAGCCAAAGGAGAAGAGAAGAAGGAGGATCAAGATAAAGAGGAGCATCAAGATAGGACCCATTGAAAAATGGGTTCCTATCTCCAAAGCTTGATCCATGAAGGTCTTTGCTTCCGGTGGTGCTTCATTGGTGGAAGATTGAAGCCACATTTCTCTTGACCGGAAGCAAAGAAGGTGTTGTCGTCCTCGAGCTATCTCACTCTATCTCTTCTTATGGCGTCAACACAAGCAAGCTTAAAGGTATTGGGCCTTGACAAGGCGGTGGCAACACCCGGCCTTGTCAAGACCCTTGTTTACAATATTCTTTCCGTTCATTGCTTTACATGCTTGGGTCCTTGTACCTACTATAATGAACATGTGGTGGGTCTCTTGTGGAGCTAGTCTCTCCAAGGGAACCACGTTCTCGGAATAATAGAAAATGCTTCCGTGTGTAGAGATCATGTTTGTAGGAATTGCATTGACGAAAAATGAATGAAGATTCTTACAAGATCAAGCTCAACGCAAACTCTATGCCATGATCCTAGCAACAAGGAGCTACAATGGAATGGAGTTCAAGTTTCACACCTTGGGTGTATTCCTTGGCAAAGAAGGAACTCAATATCAATGCTCCTTGCCATATTCTCCCCAACTTCTTGGGGTTGCCGGAAGTGAGAGACAAACCTTAGTTGGAGACACTCAAACATGATGATGGAGTTTGAGTCTATTGTGTGATTCTGGTTTTGTGTGATGAGACTCTTTTGATGAAGATGATAGTTCCTTGGAGGGGGCGAAGTTCTTCTTGTGAGAAAGGAGATGCAATTCCCCCGGTTACTGTAGGAAGGATGAGTGTTGGCACTCGCCAACCTCAAAAGCTACCTTCTACGAGTTCCGGGGAAGGACGAAGTTCCATCTATATGGAGCCATCTACACCACAAGGCCAAGCTTCTTTCATTGAACAACCAAGTGAAAGATCACCTCTTCCACAACTTCAAGTTCGGCATCAACAACAATGAGGGTCAAGGCGAGGACCTAAACCATAATGAGGATCAAGGGACCACACAAGAATCTATTCTATTGGTCCATTCTCGCCGGGGTTCTAAAGCGTCAAGACTCCTTCATGACTCAAGCAAAGTACATCAAGATATACTCAAGAGCAAGATATGAAGGGGTCCAACGGTATAGAAACCCCAAGCTCCTAAAGAAGCTTCAATGAGACCGACAAGGCAATGGACTCATTCTCTACCGACCGACGTCAAGGTTTGCCTCTCTACCCTTGTGCTTCTCATCCGGACGTCGTGTCAAGAGTGGATAATACCAATTTTGTACTACATGTCTAGATGTAAAGCACGCATGAATATAGGGGGAGTGCGGTTTAAACTCATTGAGCTATCCCTCCCCCCAGAATGCATAATGAAATCCAAAGCATATGCTATTCATCAACTAAGTGACTAATGAGCTTCATGTTGAGTTGTAGCCATGAGTCCTAGATACATCTACGCGACCTCACACTACTAAACTCTTACACGGTGGCTTCGGCCACCAACCTCCTCCTTGAGGAGCCTTTTGTTTCTTTTGATTTCTTTTCTTTCATTTGTTTTTGGTTTTCTTTCCTTCATGTTCTACATGGGAGATTCACCCAAGCTTGGCTTTTCATGTTTTGATTCTTGCAAGCTTGGTTGAGTAGTACCTAAACAGTTCCGCCATCTAATCATAAGCCATGATCTATCCCTCAAGCCAACTCAGTCTAAAAGCACAAGTCTACACCAAAATCTGAGTATCTTTGAGTTTGGAGGCCGGTACTACCAGATCTCAGGCCGGTACTACCGCTCTGGGCAGTAATCTGACGAAACTGTATTTTGTCCCCAGAGCGGTACTATCGCCCGAGGTACCGGGTAAGTACCGGTAAGCGGTACTACCGCTTTTACGAGCGGTATGGTACTACCGCTTGCGCTTTTGACTAGATGTACCGGTTGGGTCGGGATTCATCCCAAACCACCACAAATCCCCTTCCTCCTCAAGTCAACAGCGTCCCCAAGCTCAAGAACTCGAGGAGATCGGCCCCGATCTCCTCTTCCAGTCGCTATCGGCCAAATATCCTCCGTGGAGAAGCTTCCCCACCCTCTTTTCCGCCATGTCCTCCGGTATGAACCCTAATCTCTCTCTCTAGGGTGTGTTGAACTCCCTAGATGCATAGGCTAGGGTTTGATGGAGGTTTGTGGTAGAGAAGCCCTCTTGGAAGCTCTACATGTGCGGAGATACTAGCTTGCAACAATGTGTGACACTATGAACCTCTTTGCCATGTCCCCAACCTAGATCTAGATGTGCAGAGCTTGAGCGGTAGTACCGCTTGTTCACAAGCGGTACTACCGGTCCAAGCGGTACTACCGGGTCTGGTTGCGGTACTACCGCTTTGACTGGTTTCACCAATGTTGCTTGTTAGTGTCTTCCTTGTTCTCTAACTCCATGGCTTGTGCACTTATCCCCTATTCCCTCCCTAAACTTTGCTTTTCAAAGGATCATCTAGGCCCCATGGTGGAGGCAAGGTCAAGCCCTCCTCTCGTCGTTATCGAGAAGACGAAGAGCAAGATGAGATTGTACCAACAAGGACTACCAAGCGTCAAAGGGATGCAGCAGCAGCGACAGCGGGCAAAAGGACCGTTCGGGGTCCTCAGATATCTATGAAAGATCTCAAGAAAGCCCAATTCTTGCAAGTTCGAGGGGCCAATCCCTACATTGTGCCAAAGAACTCTCGTCTCTGCCCCAACACCTTCTTCTACCATGCCGATCAAGAGAGGATTTACAATGATGTCTATGGGTCAAAGGAGTTCCGGTGTTGCCCTCAATACTCCATCAACATGGACAAGCTCCAAGCCAAGCCCGAGTACTTTGGGGAAGCACTCGAGATATGCGAAGAACAAGGTCTTATTCCTTTGATGACTTTCTCTCACAACTACTCCAAGGAGATAATATGCCAGTTCTATGCCACTATCGTGTTCCTTGAGGATGAGGATGGTTTCCGCTCTTTGAAGTGGATGACTAGGGAGCATGTGATGGAAGCCACATGGGAAGATTTTGCTAGAGGCATTGGATATGAACTTCCCGAGTTTGAAATCAACTTCTTCAAGATTCACCTCCAGGCCAAGCCTATGGCCAAAGAGAAGATGGCCAACCTCTACATCCCCGGGAGGATGTTGTGTGGAAGTGCTTACAACCTCCTTCCCGTCTACGACATCATGAACCGTATCTACCGCAGCACCATCAACCCCAAAGACACCAACCATGATGAGGTGCATGGCTTCCTTGTAAACCTTCTCGTGCGCACCGATGAGATGAGAGGTAGGGGAAACAATTGGATATCATGGACTTCATTTGGCATGAGATGCGTGATTGTGCCTTCCTCCGCAAGCTCCCTCAATATGCGCCCTTCATCATGAGGCTCATTTGCCTAAAGTGGGATCAAGCGGGCCGTGGAGATCTTCTTGAGCAATGCCGCCCCAACATCACTATCCATAAGGAGAAGAGCCCCCTTGTCAAGAAGCATGACCCTCCAAGGTATGGCAAGAATGCACCCAAGGACAAGGACGAAGATGAAGCCGATAGTGATGATTCCGACTATGTGCCCAACTCCGTCAAGACCAAGGGCCTCTTCGCCAAGCTCACCGCTCGCCTCAAGAAGTCCTTTTGTTTCAAGGAGGACCTCCAAGATAGGATGTACCAAGCCCACCATGACAACAAGAAGATTCGCCAACGCCAAAAGGCAATGATGAGGCATATGCAGCTTCCTGTCTCTGAGGGATCCGAGGACAACATCACCCCTCCCGGTGAGTGGAAGTCCAAGCTTACTTGGTCGAGTTCCGAGGACTCCATCCCCGAGCGCATGGTTCGTCCCTCTCCACCACCTCATGGTAAGGGCCAAGTTGAAGATGAAGAGGACGAGGACGAGGACGAGGAGATGGATGATGATGACGAGGGCGAGGAGAATGACGAGGAGGACGATGATGATGATGAAGATGATGACGAGTGATTCACCTTGGGACGTTAGTATGCTCCTTCCCTTTTTGGTGTCTCGATGCCAAAGGGGAGAAGTTGATCTATTAGGACGGGAATTTGCATGGGGATGCCAAGGGCTTGGTGCTTCTTTTTGGTTCTTTTGGCCTTGGCATCATATCTTCCCCTAGTTATTCGGAACTTTATTCGTATGTGTGCTCGCTACTCTATTTGTGGATCTCCCGATCCCCCGGTTTGTATTAAGACTTAATCGTTCGTAGCTTAATGGTCTTCACTATTTATCCTTTGATTGGCTACATCAATCCTATGGAGGCTCTCATTAGTATGAGTTTGGGTTTTCTCAAGGCAAAGGTATGAAAAGTTTTCACCCAAACTCTCCTACATGCATGTATACTTGCCTCCATAGTGTGCTTGTGCTATATGATCTTGTCATATGTTCTTCTTAGCACTTGTGCTTGGTTTGTAGAATCTAGGGGGAGTTTCTCTCTAGGGTGTGTGCATTTGTATACAAATGCATATTCTAAATATGCACACACCTAGGGGGAGCTTCGTCTACTCTTGCAAACCAAATACCTTATCATAATATCCTATGAGTTATTGCAAATTCGTGTGTTGTCATCAAACACCAAAAAGGGGGAGATTGTAAGAGCAAGATCTATATCCCTTGTTTTGTGTGTTTGTTAACAACACTCGAACAATTCTAACCGTGCATAAAGTTTGTCATTGATAGGTTTGCAAGGTGTACGGTGCCCTCGCGGACACATTATGATCGAAGACCGAAGCGTAGTTCTTAGGCTTTCTGGTTTTGTGTGTGTGTCGCGAGGTAACATGGTGGAGAGAAAAGAGGAGAAAACCAGTTTTAGCCGGTACTACCGGTAGCGGTAGTACCGCTACCCCTATAGGTACCGCTCCACGGTACCGCTATGAGTCTGAGCTGAATTTGTCCCCGCGAGTTGCACGGAGCGGTAGTACCACCATGGTACCACCAGTACGTAACTAGTTACGATGCCGCTTCGGTACGCTGGTACCGCTTTGGATCCAGGTTTGGACCCATTGCGGTACTCAAGCGGTACCTCTAGCGGTAGTACCGCTCTGCGTCCACATGGACCAGATCTGGGAATTCGAACTCCAGCGGTAGTATCGCTTTCCAAAGCGGTAGTACCGCTTAGGCAAAAAGGACATAACGGTTGGATTTGGAGGAGCCTATATAAAGGCCCCTTCTTCCCAGCTCGTTTTTAGTTCTTCTCTCTCCCTCTCCTCCATTGTTGCTGAGCTCAAACTTAGAGGATCTCCTCCCTACCCAATCAATCTTGCTGATACTTTGAGGAGTGGTGGAGGAGACCCCGATCTATCGTTCTACCGAGAGAAATTTCACCAATTCGTGGTAGTCCTTAGTGGATCTTGGTGGTAGAGTTCCTATAGTGGAATCTTGGAAGAAGTGCATCCATGGAGGCTAGCTTGGTGTTGTACTAGCCCCATGGGTTGTTGGGAGCCTCCTTGAGCTCGCCCCAACCTTGTGAAGGAATCACCGCCTCGACCGGTGCCTTAGTGGAGAAGGGGGAGCACCTTTGTGGAGCTCTCTCGAGGAAGAAGGTGAGGCATTCCTTCGTGGTGTGGCCGTCT
Organism: Lolium multiflorum; assembly: GCA_030979885.1. Taxonomy (NCBI): domain Eukaryota; kingdom Viridiplantae; phylum Streptophyta; class Magnoliopsida; order Poales; family Poaceae; genus Lolium; species Lolium multiflorum. The sequence goes on from CM061749.1 coordinate 45,515, forward strand.
AGCCTCTTGTGTGAGGCTAGCACCTCCTCAACGCAGACGTACTCCCTTTTGTGGGAGGAACTGCGAAAACAAACCTCACCTTGTCTTCGCGCCCTCCGGTTGTCCCGCTCCTTACTCTTACTATCTTGTGTTGTTCCTTTGCTTGTTGTACTTGTCTAGGATCATTGTAGGATCACCCCTATCGCTAAAGCTATCACCTTTATCTTCCGTTGCACTAAAAATTGAAAAAGACTAAAACTTGACGTAGCGCCCATTCACCCCCCCCCCCCTCTTGTTCGCTACGATCCATTCAAACATCATTCACTACCAACAAGCAATATGACCCATACGGCCACAGATCTACTATATCTTCTACTCATCTACGTCATGCTCAAAGATCCAAGTACCTAGGGTTTGAAGTACTCACTGCCATCACAGAAGAAGGCAGTGACGAGCTCAGAGAAGAAGCGGAAGACTGCTTGCCGCCGCCGTCCAACAGCAACCGAGGTAGATGGCGCCACTTAACTGCTCGGTTAAGCTCCTCGCCAGGACAAAGAGCTCAGGGGGTGCTGGTATAACATTTGGTGGTGAGCCGAACAGTGATATAAAGGGTTTGAGTTGGCAGGAGGTGAAAAAAATTCTCATGTCATCTTTCAGGGGATGTGCGCGAGCTCGAGCCATCTCCGAACTTACACAAGCGAGGCACAACTTTTCCACTTTTTGACAGCGGTGAGCTTGGCTTGCTGGAAACCGTAAAATTGAGACCAACTTTTAGGCTGCTTTAGAACTCGTGCGATGTGAAGAATCTATGGGAGTAAGGCAACCAAATGCATGATTTTTGGACCAGTAGATGCAGGTAACAGGCTTGCAAGCAACCAAACTCATCCTGAGAGATTCGTAACAGGTTCAAATAGAATGTTCGTGCTTGCATACAAGACAGTACACCATTGTCTAGGAAGTAGGAACACGGCAACTTGTAGAAACATCGCTACTACGGGAACTCGAAAGCAACTCGAATGAATACCTTTAACGTTGATAGAAAGAAGATTGTGTTACCAGGAAGACTTTCCAAAATACAGGTATAGCACACTGCTTTTGCAATTACATGGCGAAATTAGGCAGTTCAAAATTCCACAGATAATGTACACTTTGTTGTTACAAAATAACATAAGGAAAACAGATAATCAAAAGGCTATTTGCAGACACGTGGCCTGAACCGCATCAATGGATGGACTGGAACTAATGGATGATTCCCTGCTGACAAGAGATAGATAATAAGGATGTTGTTAGTAGACGAATTACTGCTAATGCTAATTAAAAATTATAATCAAACAGCAATTTTGCAGGTTCGATGCTTATTCTTTGTCCTATCATCCACAATGCAGCAGCTGTTTTGCTTAACTAGATTGGTTTTTTTGTAACTTCATCTACATGGTTCAGTTTTTTTAACGTCTATGAAACATATATGGTGGTGGTTTTCTCAAAACATATATAGTGATTTTCTGAACTTATGATTTCAAGAAAAGAGTGTCATCAAACTTAAGAAAGGCGTACTTTAATTCCAACAGTGTAAGCTATAACCTACCAGAGTACAATAATATATGAAAAATGCAAATAATTAATTCTGGTAACTTTAATTGGCATCATATTAGAAAAGGAATGCACTTCACCTAGACGAGCTCGATGTAAGCCATAGGTGCGTTGTCTCCCCGCCTGGGAAAAGTTGGGATGATCCTTGTGTAGCCCCCTGGTCTTTCCCCATACCTGTCCGGAACCTCAGCAAACAATGCATGGACTATATGCTTCTCATATATATACCCTAAGGCCTGTCTCCTCTTGTGAAGAGATCCATCCTTCGCCAGCGTGATCATCTTATCAACCCACTTCCTCATTGCCTTTGCCCTTGGTTTGGTAGTCTTTATCCTCCCATGCTTCAGCAGCTGTGTGGTCAGCCCACGCAGAAGTGCCTTCCGCTGATCTGCAGGTCTGCCGAGTCTAGGAATACGTTTCCCATGCCTCATAGCCAATATCCTTCCACGAACATCAGTACCAAACAATCGGTGCTCAAAACTTGATTCAACTGCAATGTTTAGACAAATTCAATATTTAGTTTACTGCGAAATTGACAGGAATTTCATAAAAGTATATCTTAATTTTATCTTCAGTGCTGCTGGCTCGAGAACTTTGAGTGAGAAGGCAGTAACAAACGGGTTCTTTATTGGTTACAAGATATTTTTACATTGTTTGAGATTTGTATGGTGTGATAGACCCTTTTCTTCATAATTATACCCCTTCGCTTAATCAGTAAGCCAAACGATTACGGATGTGCTGAAAAGTTAGCTATATTTTTTTTTCATCCATAGCGTGTTTGCCCTTACGATTTCACAAGTTCATGTTAGAATTATCTTAAATGCAGATACACCAGCTTATATCCATTATTCTTATCCTCTTTATGCTCATAATAATCATCAATCTTAGCAGTTCAGAAAAAAAAATACCATAGGGGATGAAACCGCAGAACCACAATTTGAACTACCACAATGCAGTCAACATTTATCAGCTTAAACAGAAGAAGAGAGTGAAAGGAGCAAGGATATCACGAAATGTTCTGATGTCGCGTCAATGCGTGCAAATGCCAATGAATCTGTTAATGACAGAAATGACCCATATGTGTTCAAACTAAGTGGCAAGATTTGCCATCTGATTTTGCATCCTACTGGGGTAAACAAAAGAATATATGCCCAACTACATATATAACATATAAAACGAGAAATTCAATCTGTAATAGGATAAATGAACTTGAAACCAAACGTGAGAAATTGTCAATTGCTTCATAAATGATAAATTGTTGAGGCATTCATGAGTTGAGCATGGTTGAACAACATAACCCACTTGTACAAAAGCAGTATTTACTATTTAGTCATGAGCGGAATGTTTTGCACATTATATTATGGGTGTATTATATATGGAATCCCAGGTGATCACAGTACCCGAATTCCGTGTAGATAGGCAGCATTACAGTCACAATAGGATTCAAAGATACTATACAGTACTATTTTCAAGCATTTGTCGCTGTATCAGTGTTTCTTGTTTACATCCAGCAATTATTACACGACATTATTGCAAGGAGGAGACGATGTCTCACCGGAGAACGAGGAGGTGTACGAGAAGGCGAGCGACGCCGAGACCGCGGAGGAAACCGAGGCGGGAGATGCGGACGAAGAAGCAGAGGACGTAGAGACGAAGGAACTCCTGAGAAAAGGGGAGGCCGAGGCGCCCAACCGGACCGCCTGCTTGCGAGGGCGGAGACCGGCGCCGATGGCCGCCGACGCGGAGGGCCGGAGCGCGGGGAGTGCGGCGCGGAGCGATTCCATGCGCCAGGTCGAGGCAGAGATAGCCGGCGAGGGGGAGGTGGAGGCGAAGGCCGCCATGGGGGAGGAGGTAGAGCGGGCGGAGGAGTGTGGGTTGGGTGGCGAAGCCTCGGCTATGAAGCGGATAGCGTTTGGATTATCGCCGTGTTGGGCAGGAAAATATGGGCCTAATATATCGACATAGCCCATGGATTCGAATTCGGTTGACCATCTTCTAATTCTCAAAAAAAAAAGGTTGACCATCTTCTGGTTGTACTAAAAAAAGGTGAGAATTTAAAATATTTAGGGCATTGCCTCTGACCAAATATCTAGTGCATTATCCAGATTTCTAAGTAGATACTCATAAAATATGTTCACATTTTGACACTTTTATCATGTAATCCATCCAAAATGTATGAATATTCGAAGTAACTAATTTATGGTTTTTTTTGCGGGTAATTTATGATTGATTACAAACTTGCGCAAACAATGAAACTTGCACGGACCTCAAGTCGGATCAATGATTTTGGCATCTGTCGAGAACTTAAAATTACTTAGACAGCTCGGAATTAGCCATATCGAATTAATCAGTTCACCTGTAATAAATGGTCGGTATCCAGCAGAACGGGTGGAATTTTCTTGTCTTCAATTTGCAAATCTGGGGTACCATCTTTTTAGCGAGGGAAAGATAAAAAATTCTTTCGTTTCTCTCGATCTTTCATGCCAACAATTATTTTATGTAGTGTTGCTGAAGTATAAATTGTTCGTTGCAAATACGGAGTACCATCTTTTTAGCGAGGGAAAGATAAATCTTTTTATTTTGTTTCTCTCGATCTTTCATGCCAACAATTATTCTATGCAGTGTTGCTGAAGTATAAATTGTTCTCTCGATCTTTCTGTTGGATAAAACACAAGTGGTGTAGATTTCTGACTTGGATTTCGTAGAAGGAAGGCTCGAGTAGAGTTTGACTTTAAATTCAACGCACAAGACTCACAAACCGGCAAAGTTTATAACATGACAGAATTCAACACACAAGACCCACCAACTGGTTTTTATTACAGACTAGCGATAGAAAGATAAACTGATGTATGGTTACATGCAGTGACAATGTTTTTATAGTGTCGGTTTCAACTTTTACTCTACAATTATGTATTTGAGACACATATTACCCTATTTAGTGAATTTTTTTCAAACATGTACGATCTAGGAGACTTTAAATATGTTTAGCATTTTGGTTGTGTATGTTGGATAGGACCGGCGTGTTTCAGTGATGTGGCCACATAAAATATGCAAATATCACAGGCATCCTCGGCGATAATGTCCAGTCTTCTCTTATCCAATTGTTTCATTCTTCATTCTCATACAGATAATTTTGCCGATCATCACCTCACACCTTGCCCAATAAATATGTCGATATATTCTAGAATAAGTAATCTAAAGGATTTTTCACTTAACTAGTATGAAAAGTTGAAATTCGGACAACACTGACAGGGTGACATCGAACTCGAGGGGGAGAAGGAGGAGAAACCGATGTATGGCTACGTAGGAGCCTATGCATGGCTGCGCGAGAGACCACAGAAGTAGATGTGCAGGTTCAGGCTGTCAGCTTCGGCTGCATGCAAGCAGTGCAGTGCAGGCTTTACTGAAGCTTCAGGCTCGACGGCGGACCGCAGCACAGAGTACAGGCACACAGCAAACTACGCATGCATGCAGCTACTCCACGGTCTAGGCTCTACTCCGGCCGTTCCGAGGGTACAGTGCTTCCGGCCGTTCGTTTTTTGTTTGCAGCCGGTGGTTGCGTTCGTCTTCACTATGCAAGCCCATGTTTGCAGAAAGTTGTACGTTTGGATTTGTTTTAAGTGAAACTTTATTAATTTTAGTTAAGTTTTTAATAAAAATGCAGCATTTATGATATTAAATTAATATCGCTTGATTCATTTTCATCTATAGTTTGATAATATGATAATTTAATATATCATAGGTCGTTATTTTTATGTAAAATATTAGCCAAATTTATTTAACTTCCTAAAAAGAAGATGTACGTCTGTTCCGAGGGGCGAAGCTAGAAAATTTAGGCATTGAGTTCATGGACACGAATTTTCGTATGAGTCACGTACGGCCGTATTTTTATATTTTTGAAAATTTTCCCAGATAAGTATTTTTTATTTTTAAAATTTTCCCAGATTATAATGATTAGACGTATACTACTCACTACTCACTGTATAACAAAACTCCATTTTCACTCTTTCGTATGAGTCATGTACGCCGTATTATTTTGAAAATTTTCCCAGATAAGTATCGCAATGAGATGTACGTGAGGGAATTATTTCCAACTTTTTTTGAAACGTTTAAATAACGTTTTTCGAATTTTTTAAAATCAGGCGCGCTGGTACCCAGGTTCTCGACCATATTTTCATGTACTGTTTTCGATGGGTTCATGGCTATCAAACTACTAGGCCAAGGCAAAAGAAATGATGATGCAAAGCAATTAAATAGCACTCGATGAGTGTAAATTCATTGGGTTCAGCTGAAACTAACGTCTGCACGCTGTTCATGTCAGGGATTTTTTTCTCGGCCGAAATTTCCGAGATTCCGCCGGAAACAGGAAATTCCGTTCCCCCTCCCCCGGAAAATGTTGATACCGACCAAATAAATTCCGATTGTTTGAATTCAAAACTCCGATTAGTACTAAAAACTGCGACGTACATAAACTAGACAGTTACCTACCATTACTCCGATTACTCGTGGTGCGCAAAAATAAATTTACTGCCATGCGAATTCGAGCTCGTTACCTTACGCGAATCGAAGGAAGCCTCATACCGCTGGGTTACAACAATAGATATGGTAGATATACATAGAAATTTCTTTGTTTAGTGTAAATTTTTTTGAATACAAATTTTATTTGAATAAATTCGGACGGAAAAATCCCGGATTTCGGAGATTTCGCGGTAACCGGATTTTCCGGCGCCCTCCGGTAAAAAACTCTTAGGCTAGCCATAGTGCTAGTATCATAGCTAGTGTCATGCATGCTAGCCCCACCAAAAATGCTGATGTGGCATGTAATTATGGATGAGAGAGAAGATTAGAGTATCATAGGTGTATCATAGCGCACATCACGAGAAAAGTTAGTATCAAATAAATCTTGTACACAAATTTATATGGGATTCTACAAATCAATAAATATAGCAAAACTATGATACTTAATACTATGCATTATGGATCTAGTATCATACAAAAGTATCATATACATGATACTGATAGTACCCACTATGGCCAGCCTTACCGAGAAGGAGTATGCGTTTGTAGCTCCCGTGTGCCCTGATGTCGGTAGGCCACCTACGGGCTACGGCAGCTAGGATACGACGAGTATCGTTTACTGTGCCTATCCGTTCGGTAGACGCATTGATACGACTTCTTCGGTACTGCCATACTGGGATGAACAGTCCGGCCGTTACTGTTTGTACGATTATATAGTATTTTTTTTCCTTTGCTTTCTGTCAGCAACAACAGTGAAGCTACTCCTTGGCCCAAGAGTAAATAAGTACAAACGAAGCCAAACTCAAGCATCACGAGTCAGGTCAGACCAACACATCGAAAGACTACGAACCAAGCACTGTACGTGCGACTTGCGATGTGTCACGTGTGTGTTTGATCATCCGTGAGCGTGAGTGTGTGACTGCGAGAAAGACGCAGCGCAAGGTAGAGACTAGAGATAGAGAGATTTTGTGCATGGGCCGACATTATGGACTTGTGGGCCGCCTCCACCAGCCATAGCATTCCTCAGCACTTCACTTGGGCCGACATTACGTGCATATCTTCGGCAGGCTTCACTAGGCTCCCGGTCGGGCCGAGCCCATGGCCTCTTCATATATCCTCTGCTGTTTAACCTGTTCTGCAAAGCGTAGAAGGACAAGGCGCAACAGCACAACTGAAGAAAGCTGCTTGCATGCATGCCATCCCGTGAACCTGTCCTAATTTTGGATGTGCACCTCACTTAGGTTGCCGTGCCGCTGTCGAACAAAAGACACTGAAAACAACGAATGGTTAAGGTGGTTTCAGAGGCTTTCGGAATGAGTGCTTGGAAAAGGAGCAAAGGCAGAGAGGATAATATAGATAAGGAGATGGATCTCTCACTCAGTTTCACGATAGTGGTGTTTTGGCACATGAGAGTATATCTCTCTTTATTTTGAAATGCATGCTACACATATTTTTAAATTTAAAACGAAAAATTCACATATATATTTTCACGTGCTACGTGCTCACAAAATCGCTTCATGAAAAATTGACTTGTCGTGTGACATGTGTAAAAAAACAAATTCAATTATGAAAATAAGACTTTTTAAAAGATAAATTTTCTCTTTTTTACATAGATCACAAAAAATATTGATTCTCTCAAAACTTGACGAACACACGTATGTTATGGAGATGTACATGTAGAATATTTATCAAAAAATTTGATATTTTGAAATATAATTTTTAGGTAGAGGGAGCATACGCACCCATAAGCCGAATTGAATTTCCGCACTTTCAGGCCTTTTATCAAAGGGAAAAGACCCTATCCAACTCATGTTTCTTAAAATAAGTTTTATACACATTCTAAAATGCTACAAAAAAAATGACAAAAATACCGCGTGTAGATCTCAACGTTTTATGTGCTTGCAAAATTGTTTCAAAAAGACAGATATGTCGTGTGTAAAAAAGATCTCGATGCTAAAAAGTTGCTCTTAAAGAGACATTTGTTTATGTTTTTACACCGGGCATAAAATGTCGCGTGTACACATAAAATATCAACATGTATGCGTGAAATTTATATTCGATTTCTTAAAAACCATTTTAAAATGTTTTTTGAGTGGCAAGATCATATGCATATGTGTCGAAAGTGTATTTCTGCTAATCATAAGTTTTTGTTTCTTCACTTCACATTCCCGATTGTGGCGGACATGCATCTCATCTCTTACCTTGCACTAGTACTTACGGTTAAGCATGTTGTTGCATATATGATGTGGATTTCAATAATTGATCTCAGTCAAAAATTACCAATAACGTAACATTTTAAAATGAGTGCTTATAGGAAAGAGCAAATGCAGAGGAATAGAGGATAATATGTAAAAGAACAATACGGTTCTCTCAGACCTTTCACCAACGGCCTTGTCATAGATTTTTCTTCACTTCACCTTTTGCTTTCCTCTCTTGCGCTCTTTTGATCTTTCCCCTTGCGAATAGAAGCGGATCGAGAAAAAAGGAAGAGAAACTTGTTGCTCAAGCTCCTCGAGTTCAGGATCACTGTCTCCTACTCACTCGCACTAGCTCGCCACGAGGTGGAGGATGCGAGGGAAAGGTATATGCATCATCATCTCATGGTAGAAGAATAGGATTGCGACGCAATGCAAGGCCGGATGAGAGGACGGACAAAAAGGAAAAAGTTGCGCGCTGATTGCTCGAGACAAAGCGGCGTGGATGCCTCGGCTCACATGCTGCGCTCCGCTGGACTCGATCGGTCACTTTTCTCGTGGCGGGAAGGCAGGCTGACCCGGTTCTTCCTAGATAGACATGGTTATGCCTCGAGCTGCGCTCAACCGGTTTAGAGCATTTTCAGTCGCGTCCCCCAAACGATGTCCGGGCAAAGCGTCGAATTAGTCGTTTGGGGGACGTTTGGACAAAAAATTTGTTTGGAGAAGGTCCCTTTTCTAGCCACGTCCCCCAAACGCGACCTCCAAACAAAAAGTAAGTGTAAAAGTTGTCCGTTCGGAAGTCTCTATACAGGGGATGGGCTAGCGACGCCGGACAACATTTGGAGCACGTCCGAATCGGCGGCTTTGGGGCATGCGACGTGACGTTTGGCCGTCCCCCAGATCCCTTTGGGGGACGCTTTGGGGGACGCGATTGGAGATGCTCTTAGGGCATCTACAACGGTGCGGCGTAAACGGATGTGCGACCGCACGGTTAGAAAATGCCTATGTACATCACCCCAACGGCGCGACGCATAGTCCGACACGTCCGTCCAGACGAGAACACGGCCTAAATATGCGGCACGTTTGAGTGTACACAGACGATGCGCAGATAGCGCGGACGTCCGCACGCTTCTCGCACCGGCCCGCCTGGCAGCGCCACAGATGTTTCGTCTTCAACGCGACTTAACTTGCGGGCGGCGCGTTGCAGCTTTCTGCGCCGCGTTAATGGTGTGCCTTGCCTTCCACGCGTGTGCGCTGGTGGGCGGCATCGCAGTGGAAGGGCATTAAAGGAGAAGTGGCGCCCGATCCTTTTTAAGTTCCGCTCGGCGACGCCCATCTTCTCGACCGTACCATTGCCAGAGCCCGCTGTATCCACACAACCGATGCCATGGGGAAGTCTTGGCCGGTCCGCAAGACGAAGAACAACCACGAGGCTAGCGGCTCACGGTCCGGCAAAAAGCCGCAGGTAGGGCGGTACTTCCGCATCGAGTTTGCGCGCCGCCTCTGGGAGAAAAATTGGCCAGTGCCATGGTCGGATGCGAGCCTGCCTGGAGGCTGGAGGAGGCTGGTACATCAACTCCAGGCGCGTGCCGAATCCCTCCCGTGCCACGCGAGGGCCGAGAGCGCCGTGACGAGGTGCGCCGGCGCCGAGCCATCCTGTCGGCCGATCTCCGAGAAGATCCGGCGTACGCGCTCAACTCCTACAACTGGATCTCCTTCGGGACGTGGGAGTTGGACGCGCGCCGCTGAGCGGGGTACATGGGCGACGTCAACTACTTCGACCGCGAGCTCGCCGCGGACGATGGCGAGGGCGAGTACAACGACGGCAACATGGACGAGGACGAGGGCGTTAAGGATGGCGATGCTGCTGAGGCCGGGTACCAGGCCTCGTCGGACGGCCATGTCCAAGGCGGAGACAACAGCCACGACAACGGTGGCCCAGCGTGGGATCCAGAGAACCAACCACCGGACATAAGCGAGGAGGAGGCCATTGACATCGCAATGGCCAATAGCGAGCTCGACCAGCTCGCTATTTGGGACGGCCTCGCCATCCAGCTTCGTCAGTCCTTGCTGGTGCAGGGGAGGCCAGCGACTCCTCCAGCCTCGCCGACGCGTACGAACGCGCACGCGCCGTCTGATGGTCATTCGACAGCCTGGGATCCGTGGCCACCGTCACCGTGGACTGCCCTTCCTCCTCTACAGCCGGGGTACCAGCTCCCGCGGATGCCGAAGATCATCGACCTCGTCAGCGACGACGAGCAGTAGTCCGTACCTAGGTTTTTAGCAGGCCTTGCTAGCCCTTTTTATTTTCTAGAGCATTTTAATGATTTTTTACAAATATGTAAATTATGGTGTTTAAATGGGGAAAAACATTATGCGTCAGGCCATGGGACATCCCTAGACGCAAATAGACGCGCGGTGGATTTTCGACCATTCAAACGGACGTTTCGCGTCCGTTTTAAGTCCGATATGAGTCGCTCCGTCGGAGATGCCCGGCACAAGCTGTGGCTCGAATTTGCGCGTGCAGTGTTCCACTTTACAGCACCAAAGCTAACGGTGGTCGCCACACCAAGTCGTTCCACTAATCACCATGCTATTTTCCCCTACTAATTTGCACTGCCTTTTTTACAAACCATGCGCGCGCGTGTCGCCCCAATCATCACTTCTAAAGTTCTGATTGAGCCAATGAGGTTGCGGAAATACCAATACTCTCTGTGACAGTTCACGAAAATACTGGAGTACTAGGCCGACTTACAGTACGCCGAGCCTGAGGGGAAAATGGCACGAGCTGGCAAAGAACAGCTGCAGCAGCTTGATACGATTATCATGAAACGTTGATGATAATGTAGACTGGATGACTGATACATCAATCAGGTCATAATGAAACTAAAATAGTAGCCTACTGGAGCACCCTTATATTCTTGTTGGAGGAAAGGGATCATGATTAGTATCCGATCGCGTACGGAATTAGCTACGATCGAGTATCGCATAATCATAAAGATCTAATAATCGATCGTACGAAATCGACAAACAAGGATAATGAGGTGACGACCGTATCTATTTAAGCTGATGATACATGTAAGTAACATCTGATAGCCGCTTGGCAACTGCTTTACACCGACCTGCTCGGCCCATCAGACAAGTACCTCTCTTTTTCTGTTTTGTTTTTTAATCCAAAAAAAAAATACTGGATCAGACTGCCCGGTCGGGGCTAGAGCAATATTTTTCCAAAATGTAAACATTTCTTATGTTTGATTAACCTTTTTCAAATTTGAACATTTTTAAAAATCTTACCAATCCTTTAAAATTCTTTTTCAAAAATTTCGAAAATTGAATAATTTTTTTTAGAATTTTAATATTTTGAACAATTTCCAAATTTCAATAAATTTCAGATCTGAACATTTCTTAAAATTTGAACAAATTTCGAATCTGAACATTTTTTGAATTTCAATAATTTTAAATTTCAATATTTTGAACAATTTTGAATCTAAACATTTTTCAAATTTGAATAATTTTCGAACCTAAACATTTTGCAAATTTGAACAATTTTTGAACCTATTTTTTTTCAAATTTGAGCAATTTTACATTATGTGCATTTTTTAATTTAAACATTTTTGAATTCAAATAATTTTTGTATCATAAATTTTTCAAATCTGAAACAGGAGAAATAAAGTAAAACTAAGAGAATAGAAAACGAAATAAGAAAATTTTCCGAAAGATGTGAATTGGGCCCGGTTCATATGGGGGTGTGCGGCGTCGGGTCTAGGTCGGTGTATAGGATCCACCCTTGGCAATTTCCACCACCCGCTACGGCTATCCATCCCCTAGCCAGGTTTCCCATATTGTTAGGCCAACCCATTTCATATATGTCTGTATTAGTTAGTTTAGGACAACTGGGGATAGACCAGAGGCCCTAGTCATACCCTGTTCGTTTTTTGGGGACAGGGGCTAGATCTGTTTGGTTCCTGCAAGCCATTTTACTTATTTATTTTATTTAACTATTTTAAATAAATAATAATAAAATATTTTACAACCAAACATACTCAAATAGTTCGCAAGAAAATAAACAACATATATAAACAAATAAAAATAAATGAAATTAGAGGAGATGACTACTGGTTTCCTATGTGGGAGCCCACATATACTCAATCAAATTCGTACGGGAATTGTGCAAACGATGTTGCCCGAGGCTCCAGCTCAACCAGTCCACCATGAAACTGCCACCCTTGGTCATAGAAGCTATCATAACGCTCATCCTCAACTATTATCACCTCATAGAAGCTATCATAAAGCTCATCCTCAACTATCATCACCTCTCACATGGTCTCATTGCTCCATGTTCTAGCAGGGTGCCGAACAATAGCACTCAAGTGATTGGAGCACACCAAATACCTCCTTCACATCTTTCAAACAAGCTTCTTGTTCTTTCGCAAACCTCCGATATTTCTCTTCTTTAGAGTTGTGGATTGTGTTTACAATTGTATCCCAGACATGATCGATCTGCATGCCATCAGCTAGCTAGATAATATCCCTTTTTGTAAGCATGATAATTGATCTTATGGTGAACCTCTGGAGCATTGCCTTTGCAAGCCTAGATAATAGCCGAGAGTACTTGAGCACAGCGATGTCGTTGTGATGCAACAACCTTAATCACGATGGTGTTCCCATCCTATGCTATATTTCCCCTGCCAAAGAAAAGGACGGTTCTTGTGGTGTCAATGCATGCAATCTATGCTTTCAATCATCCCAGGAAATCCCTTTGACTCGTCGATTGACAACAACCAGATAATATCGACAACATTTGTGTCTCTGAGGTAAACTTCGCCAAACACTCTGCGCTACAGAACTTCAACATCGAGTCTAGGCCTATGGTCTCACTCATACGTATGTACTCATCAACAAGATCACCGACAACTTCATATGCAAGCATGTGGCTAGCTGCGGAATAGTTTTGGTAAGAAGTAAAGCAAGTCGTACCGGTGGCATCATTCTTTGCATTCAAAATACTATAGTGGTCCCTAACGCCATCGAGAAAGCTTTCTTGACATCCGAAAGCGGTGCCAGAATATGTGCTCCACATAGAGTGGATTGGTAAGATGGAAGTAGTCATTGAAGATGGCCAACTTCTTGATTACGCTTCAAATTTCCCCCGCGGGACCTTGTTGACCCCTTGAATTTTGATAGATGCCTCTTGTTGTGCCCATGGATGAGGGTTACCACGTCCATCAGAAGTTTAGTATCACCGTCGAAGTCGTCGTCTAACGATGTATTGTTGTCATGATTGTAGAAAAACTCAATCGAGCTGTTGTCAATCTACATACATCATGAGCCAATGGTCACCATGTCAATGTCTATGCCGACAATTGTTAGCCCGTACAAAATAGAAGAGGCTGAGGCCGTACGTAAAATTTGGCCGCACAAATGGCCAAACAGGTCTTGGGCGACACGGTTGTCATTCGATTTCGAGCCAACTGGTGACAAAGTAGACCTATCGTGGCCGGATCATGGAAGGCAGCTGCAAAAGCCAACCAACCCAGGTTGAGGTGGCAGTGGCGAGCGGGAAGAGGACACGGGATGGCAGCGGGGTCGGCTGCATTGCTCGAGATCCTATAGCAGCACCAAGTGTGCACACCAACGCGACAAGAGGCCCAGCCTCTCGCACGCAACGAGCGGGACCAACAACAGTGATGAACGGCGTAGGCGGCAGCGTTGCGATGGTGTTGCGACGTAGATGGAGGGGATGTATTTGGGTGTGGACTGGTCCATGTGCCACTCGCGGACGGGCGCTGAAAGAACAAAATAAGGACATGCGTGGACGCAGGCGTTGCCCGAGTGATGGTTTGAGCCCAAATTTTGGATGAAATTGTTGGAGATATGCCCAAGAGGCAATAATAAATGGTTATTATATATCTTTGTGTTTATGATAATGTTTATATACCATGCTATATTGTATTAACCGAAACATTGATACATGTGTGATATGTAAACAACAAAGAGTCCCTAGTAAGCCTCTTAACTAGCTTGTTGATTAATAGATGATTAGTTTCATAATCATGAAAATTGGATGTTATTAATAACAAGGTTATATCATTATATGAATGATGTAATGGACACACCCAATTAAGCGTAGCATAAGATCACGTCATTAAGTTATTTGCTATAAGCTTTCGATACATAGTTACCTAGTCCTTATGACCATGAGATCATGTAAATCACTTATACCGGAAAGGTACTTTGATTACATCAAACGCCATGCGTAAATGGGTGGTTATAAAGGTGGGATTAAGTATCCGGAAAGTATGAGTTGAGGCATATGGATCAACAGTGGGATTTGTCCATCCCGATGACGGATAGATATACTCTGGGCCCTCTCGGTGGAATGTCGTCTAATGTCTTGCAAGCATATGAATAAGTTCATAAGAGACCACATACCACAGTACGAGTAAAGAGTACTTGTCAGGAGACGATGTTGAACAAGGTATAGAGTGATACCGATGGTATCGTATGTGAATGGTATCGTATGTGAATGGTTCATATGTGAATGGTTCATTCGACATGGTCATCGTTGAATATGTGGGAATTGGTATCGTATGTGAATGGTTCATTCGATCACTAAGTCATCGTTGAATATGTGGGAGCCATTATGGATCTCCAGATCCCGCTATTGGTTATTGGTCGGAGAGAGGTCTCAACCATGTCTACATAGTTCACGAACCGTAGGGTGACACACTTAAGGTTTGATGTCGTTTAAGTAGATATGGAATAAGGAATGGAGTTCGAAGTTTTGTTCGGAGTCTCGGATGGGATCCAGACATCACGAGGAGGTCCGGAATGGTCCGGAGAATAAGATTCATATATAGGAAGTCATATTCCAAGTTTGGAAATGATCCGGTGCATTTATGGCAGGTTCTAGAAGGTTCTAGAAAAGTCCGGAAGAAATCACCATGGAAAGTGGAGTCCCGGAGGGACTCCACCTTGCATGACCAGCCAACCCTAAAGGGAAGGAGTCCAAGGTGGACCCCAAAGGGTGGCCGGCCAACCCCCCAAGGAAGGGGTGGGAGTCCCACCTTGAGTGGGATTCCCCCCTTGGGTAGGTTTTGTCCCTATGGAAGGTTTTGGTTTCGGGTCTTATTCGAAGACTTGGATACCAACACTTGGGGATTTCCACCTATATAACGAGGAGGAGAGAGGAGGGGCAGCCCACTCTTGGCCGCACCACCTAGGGCTGCCCATGGCCGGCGCCCTAGCCACCCCTCTCCCAAACCCTAGCCTCTCCTCCTCCACCACTTCTCCCGCATACGCTTAGGCGAAGCCCTGCCGGAGTTCTCCACCACCACCGCCACCACGCCGTCGTGCTGTCGGGATTCCGAGGAGGATCTACTACTTCCGCTGCCCGCCGGAACGGGGAGGTGGACGTCGTCTTCATCAACAACCGAACGTGTGACCGAGTACGGAGGTGCTGCCCGTTCGTGGCGCCGTGATCAAGATCTTCTACGCGCTTTGCAAGCGGCAAGTGATCGTCTACCGCAGCAACAAGAGCCTCATCTTGTAGGCTTTGGAATCTCTTCAAGGGTGAGACTCGATAATCCCCTCGTTGCTACCGTCTTCTAGATTGCATCTTGGCTTGGATTGCGTGTTCGCGGTAGGAAAATTTTTGTTTTCTATGCTACGTTATCCTACGGTATCAGAGCCGTGTCTATGCATAGATGGTTGCACGAGTAGAACACAATTGTTTTGTGGGCGTTGATGCTTTGTTGTCTTTAGTTCGAGTACTTTGCATCTTTGTGGCATGGTGGGATGAAGCGGCTCGGGCTAACTTTACATGACCGCGTTCATGAGACTTGCTCCACGTTCGACATGCAACTTGTATTGCATAAGTGGCTTTGCGGGTGTCTGTCTCTCCCACCATAGTGAAGATTCAATTTACTCTTTCTATTGACAACACTAGTATCACCGTTGTGGTTCATGTTCGTAGGTAGATTAGATCTTACTCGAAAACCCTAAACCACGTAAAATATGCAAACCAAATTAGAGAACGTCTAACTTGTTTTTGCAGGGTTTGGTGATGTGATATGGCCATAATGTGATGATGAATATGTATGAGATGATCATTATTGTATTGTGGCAACCGGCAGGAGCCTTATGGTTGTCTTTAAATTTCATGTTGAGTAGTATTTCAAAGTAGTTGTAATAGTTGCTACATGAGGTGAACAACCATGAAGACGGCGCCATGGACCTTGACGCTACGCCGACGATGATGGAGACCATGCCCGTTGATGATGGAGATCATGTCCGTGCTTTGGAGATGAAGATCGAAGGCGCAAAGACTAAAGGGCCATATAATATCACATATGAATTGCATGTGATGTTAATCTTTTATGCATCTTATTTTGCTTAGAACACGACGGTAGCATTATAAGATGATCCCTCACATTAATATCAAGATAATAAAGTGTTCTCCCCTCGTATGCACCGTTGATATAGTTCGTCGTTTCGAAGCATCTCGTGATGATCGGATGTGATAGACTCAACGTTCACATACAACGGGTGTAAGCCATGTTGCACACGCGGAATACTTGGGTTTGCTTGACGAGCCTAGCATGTACAGACATGGCCTTGGGACAACGGAAACCGAAAGGTTGAACACGAGTCATATGGATGATATGATCAACATGTTGATGTTCACCATTGAAGCTACATCATCTCACGTGATGATCGGTTTTGGTGTAGTGGATCTGGATCGTGTACCACTTAACAACTATGAGGGATGTTGTATTAAGTGGGAGTTCATTAGTAATTAGATTAAAACATGAACTAATTATCATAAACATAGTCTGAGTAGTATTTTGAATTAATTTGTAGTATTGGCATCCGTTTTTCTACCAAGCGCTAGTCTTGTTATTGAGATAGAAATACTGTTAAAATCTGAAAATAAACTTTACGGACTGGTACCGTATTGTTAAAGAATCAAGAAATGATTAAGTCCTATTGCAAACTTTTAGTAAACCTCACAATGTTGATTCAAAGAGCTATGGTTTCAATTAGTACCTAAAGTTATCTTGTCTCCGTGAAACTTGAAGTTCAAATCTGTTTGAAAAGTAAGGAGCTGAAAATTTAGTTTTCAGAAATAATCAAGGTATGAGATATATATGATATCTAAGACCTTGTTGCAAGGTGATAGAATATAATTTGGTGAGACTACATAAACTCATAAGTTTTATGGGAATGTACGAAGGTTGAAGACGCAAGGCGTCCCAATCCTCCAACTATTGGGCACTAACGATATTCGTATATCCATGAAGTGATCGTCCTTAGTATGCACCGTTGCTAAGACTCATAGTTTCGAATACTAAGGTATAGATTCTATGTGTGCATACAATGGGTGCAAGCCAGATTTGCACACACGAATACTGAGGTTAAACTTTACGAGCCTAGCATGTACAGACATGGTCTCGAAAGTCGTCATGATATGATGGATAAAATTATGAGTGAAATTGTTCATCATATTAAAAGGTTACTAATAGTGAAATCCGGAACACTTGTCATATGATGATCAACTTCAAAGAACCTCAAGGTTATTGGTATTTGATCAACAAACCTAGAAGTTATTGATGTTGAATTGTTTTTCTGAATAATGAGGAAAGCTAAAAGAAAAACTTCAAAAGATTATTGGCAGAAAGAAAGAAAGAAAAGACTAGAAAGTCTAGCTCAGGTGTATATAAATGATATACATGTTATGGATGTATTCCTCGTTTGGTCACACAATAAAATTCTTGGGTATTTGTACCATATTGGTTGGTATGAAGTGTCATACAAAACAACGCAATACAAGAATATAATGGCCTAAGTGACTGACAAGGAATATGATAGGTATGCACGTCTGGAACAAAAATAAAGTGTTATTATGTTCATCGTTGGCATTCTATCTAGCCCTTAGAATTTATAATAAAGAACTTAATAATTGTTATTTTGCTCTGGTCAAATGAAAACAATGAGTTGTTCAAATTGTGACATTACTCCATGTACAATGGATAAGTTATTATAAATCTTAATGGTGAAACACACACACACATAATACTGACGCTAAAATGCCATAAGGCAAATGATTTGAATTCCACTTATTTGTGGAACCGCCATTTAGGTCATGTTAGAAAGGAACGCATGAAGGAACTCCATGCAAATGGATTTTTGGAGTCATTTGATTTTTGAATCGTTTGGCGCTTGCAAATCTTTTCTAAAGAGAATGACTAAAATACCGTTCATAGGCCAAGAGTTGAACAGGCAACTAACTTAGTGGAAACATACATGATGATATATGTGGTTCACTGTGCATAGTTGTGTGCGGGAGATTCTTCTACTTTATGAAAACTTCCAACAATGAATTGAGTATATATGTAGATATATTCGATAAGGAAGAAGTTTGAAACATTTGAATGGATTCAAATAAATTTCAGCATGAAGTGGAAATCATCGTAATAGAAAAGTCAAATATCTATGATTGGATCATAGTGGAAATATTTGAATTACGAGTTTTAGCGAACATCTAAGAGAGTTATGAAGTTGTTCTACAACTCACGTTTCTTGGAGTATCATAGTGATGATGGAGTATCCGAGAGATGTATCCAAACCTTGTTGGATCAATGATGAGATAAAATATTGATGCCATTATATTTTTGTGGATTATGCTTTAGAGACTACCGCTTTTACAATAGAGCATCATCATGATCCGTTGAAATGACACCATACGAGTTATGGCTTGGGTATGAACCCTAATAGTCCTTTCTTAAATTTTGGTATGCATAGCATAAGGTGAACCAAAATCGGATGAATGTCTTTGTGGGTTATCCCAAAGAATTAATTGGGAATTCTTTCCACTATGGAGACAAAGACAAAAGTGTTTGTCGATGTTTCTTACTTATTTCCAAGAAATTGTTTTTAGCGAAGTATTTGAGTGGGAGGACAATAGAACTTGATAAGGTTTATGAACCTGAGCATAATGATCAGAGTAGCGTAGCATCGGAATTAGTTCCGGAAGCGGCCACGACGATCATGGCTCCCATGACTACAAAGTGTTTTAAGCCATGGAGATCGAAGTACATATTGAACCTTGTAGGTATGGTTTACTTTGTGATCAAATAAATGATTTGTGAACAAAGGATTGATTTTGAACAATGATAAACCAACTACATACAAAGAAGTTATGATGGGCCCTGACTCCGTTAAAATGGCTATGCGCCATAAAATCCAAGATAGGTGAATATTTTTTGAAAGTAAATGAATCTATGAAATAGATGGACTTGGATGAAATATCCTTATATAAGCACGACTTGTCGAAAAGTTGTTTACGACAAAGTTCAAAAGTTGAGTACGATAAGATTAGATCTTCCGTAGCAATGCTTATAGTCCATGTGTATTATTCTAGTAATCGCTACATATTTCTTTTATGAGATATGCTAGTAGGTGATACGTCTCCAACGTATCGATAATTTCTTATGTTCCATGCTACTTTATTGATGATACCTACATGTTTTATGCACATTATATGTCATATTTATGCATTTTCTGGAACTAACCTATTAACAAGATGAAGAGCCTTCCTGTCTGTTTTTGGTTTCAGAAATCCTAGTAAGGAAATATTCTCGGAATTGGACGAAATCTTCGCCCAGGGTCCTATTTTTGCACGAAGCTTCCAAGACCGAAGAGGGGAAGGATGGGGCCACGAGGCGCAAGACATAGGCCGGCGCGGCCCAAGCCCCGGCCGCGCCGACCTAGGGTGTGGGGCCCTCGTGTGGCCCGCGCGTTCCTTCCGCCTACTTAAAGCCTCCGTCGCGAAACCCCAGTACCGAGAGCCACGATACGGAAAACCTTCCAGACGCCGCCGCGAATCCCATCTCGGGGATTCAGAGATCCCGGCACCCTGCCGGAGAGGGGATTCATCTCCCGGAGGACTCTACACCGCCATGGTCGCCTCCGGAGTGATGAGTGAGTAGTTCACCCCTGGACCATGGGTCCATAGCAGTAGCTAGATGGTCGTCTTCTCCTTGTTGTGCTTCATTGTCGGATCTTGTGAGCTGCCTAACATGATCAAGATCATCTATATGTAATTCTATATGTTGTGTTTGTCGGGATCCGATGGATAGAGAGTACTATGATTATGGTGATTATCAATCTATTGTTTATGTGTTGTTTATGATCTTGCATGCTCTCCGTTATTAGTAGAGGCTCTGGCCAAGTTTTTACTCTTAACTCCAAGAGGGAGTATTTATGCTCGATAGTGGGTTCATGCCTTCATTGACACCTGGGACAGTGACAAAAGTTCTAAGGTTGTGATGTGTCTGCCACTAGGGATAAAACATTGATTCTATGTCTAAGGATGTAGTTGTCGATTACATTACGCACCATACTTAATGCAATTGTCTGTTGCTTAGCAACTTAATACTGAATGGGGTTCGGATGATAACCTGAAGGTGGACTTTTTAGGCATATGCAATGGATTATGTCTATGTACTTTGTCGTAATGCCCAATTAAATCTCACTATATTTATCATATCATGTATATGCATTGTTATGCCCTTCTCTATTTGTCAATTGCCCGACTGTAATTTGTTCACCCAACATGCTTTTATCTTATGGGAGAGACACCTCTAGTGAACTGTGGACCCCGGTCCTATTCTTTACATAGCATACAATCTACTGCAATTGTGTTTTACTATTTTCTTTGCAAACATCTTCCACTCGATACGTTTAATCCTTTGTTACAGCAAGCCGGTGAGATTGACAACCTCACTGTTTCGTTGGGACAAAGTACTTTGGTTGTGTTGTGCAGGTTCCGTTGGCGCCGGAATCCCTGGTGTTGCGCCGCATCACATTTCGCGACCATCAACCTTCAACGTGCTTCTTGGCTCCTACTGGTTCGATTAAACCTTGGTTTCATACTGAGGGAAACTTGCTTCTATACGCATCATACCTTCCACTTGGGGTTCCCAACGGACGTGTGCATCTACGCGTATCAAGCTGGCGCCGTTGTCGGGGAGATCAAGACACGCTGCAAGGGGAGTCTCCACTTCTCAATCTCTTTACTGTTTTTGTCTTGCTTTATTTTATTTACTACTTTGTTTTGCTGCACTAAATCAAAAACACAAAAAATTAGTTGCTAGTTTTACTTTATTTACTGTCTTGCTCTCTATATCAAAAACACAAAAAAATTAGTTACTTGTCTTTACTTTGTTTGCCTAGTTTACTTTTTGCTTATTGCATCATGTTTCCTTTTAATTTTACCACAAAAGACATACCGGTAGGACGTGGGTCCATAGTTGGGAGAAATAATATAGAAGAATTTTTCAATCATGTTAGTATTACTGAAAATTTTGAAGATAGACACTTGGTAGAACTTGCACCTACCTATGAAATTGCTGCTGCTGCTTTAGTTCGCATGTTGGAAACTAAATTTGTTAATCTCAATCCTATAATCCAACACATGTTTCTTACACTCGGTGATATGGAAGAAGGGGAAAAGAAAGATTTTGTTTTAGAAACTCTTCTTAGAGAATTTGGTGGTCTAGCAAGAGAGGCTAGAAAGGTTTTTGCTAAATTTAACATGCTAGGTTCTCATACCAATTTTATTGGTCTCCTTGAAAAAATGGACATGGATAGAATAAGGTACACTAATAACATTAATGATGGTGGGGAAATCAAAGCACCAATACCATGTAAACTCCTAGCTATGAATGATGCACTAGAAAATAACTATGCTTGGCTTGTTCCTGAAAATTTGTTCGATGAGAGTAGCAAGCCTAAGACTAATGAAAAGGGAGACGCTAAAACTTATATATCAAACATACTATGCTTGGTTGAGAAAACTCCCAACACCCCTGGTAATGATGTTGATGCTTCATCTCTCGATGTTACTTGATTTGCACTTTCTGCGCCTAGCTGAAAGGCGTTAAAGAAAAGCGCTTATGGGAGACAACCCATGTTTTTACTACAGCAATTTTTTGTTTTGTTGAGTCTTGGAAGTTGTTTACTACTGTAGCAACCTCTCCTTATCATGTTTTTGTGCCAAGTAAAGTTTCTATGTCAAAGTTGATGTTATATTTGGGATCGCTGCGCAGAAACAGCATTGCTGTCTGTCACGAATCTGGGCACAGGCCTCTGTAGAAAATTCTAAAAAATCTGCCAATTTACGAGCGTGATCCTCAGATATGTACGCAACTTTCATTAGTTTTGAGTTTTTCCATTTGAGCAAGTCTCGTGCCAGCTTTAAATTTGTCTTTACGGACTGTTCTGTTTTTGACAGATTCTGCCCTTTATTTCGCATTGCCTCTTTTGCTATGTTGGATTTATTTCTTTGATCCATTAATGTCCAGTAGCTTTATATGTCCAGAAGTGTAAAGAATGTTTGTGTCACCTGAATGTGTGAATTATTAATTGTGCACTAACCTCTAATGAGTTTGCTTGAAGTTTGGTGTGAAGGAAGTTTTCAAGGGTCAAGAGAGGAGAATGATATACTATGATCAAGAGGAGTGAAAGCTCTAAGCTTGGGGATGACCCCGTGGTTCACCCCTGCATATTTAAGAAGACTCAAGCGTTAAGCTTGGGGATGCCCAAGGCATCCCCTTCTTCATCGACAACATCATCAGGTTCCTCCCCTGAAACTATATTTTTATTCAATCACATCTTGTGTTCTTTACTTGGAGCGTCTGTTTGTTTTTGTTTTTGTTTTTGTTTGAATAAAATGGATCCTAGCATTCACTTTGTGGGAGAGAGACACGTCCGCTGTTGCATATGGACACATATGTCCTTAGGCTTTACTCATAATGTTCAAGGCGAAGTTTCTTCTTCGTTAAATTGTTATATGGTTGGAATTGAAAAATGCTACATGTAGTAATTCTAAAATGTCTTGGATAATGTGATACTTGGCAATTGTTGTGCTCATGTTTAAGCTCTTGCATCATATACTTTGCACCCATTAATGAAGAAATACATAGAGCTTGCTAAAATTTGATTTGCATATTTGGTCTCTCTAAGGTCTAGATAATATCTAGTATTGAGTTTTGAACAACAAGGAAGACGGTGTAGAGTCTTATAATGTTTACAATATGTCTTTTATGTGAGTTTTGCTGCACCGGTTCATCCTTGAGTTTGCTTCAAATAACCTTGCTAGCCTAAACCTTGTATCGAGAGGGAATACTTCTCATGCATCCAAAATCCTTGAGCCAACTACTATGCCATTTGTGTCCACCATACCTACCTACTACATGGTATTTCTCCGCCATTCCAAAGTAAATTGCTTGAGTGCTACCTTTAAAATTCCATCATTCACCTTTGCAATATATAGCTCATGGGACAAAATAGCCTTAAAAACTATCGTAGTATTGAATATGTACTTATGCACTTTATATTTTATTAAGTTGCTTGTTGTGCGATAACCATGCTTCTGGGGAACGCCATCAACTATTGTTGAATATCATGTGAGTTGCTATGCATGTCCGTCTGTCTCAAGGATCTATCACCTTAGTGGTTGGAGCATGCAAAATTGTTAGAGAAGAACATTGGGCCGCTAACTAAAGCCATGAATCATGGTTGAAGTTTCAGTTTTGGACATATATCCTCAATCTCATATGAGAATAATAATCATTGCTACATGCTTATGCATTTAAGAGGAGTCCATTATCTGTTATCCATGTTGTCCCGGTATGGATGTCTAAGTTGAGAATAATCAAAAGCGAGAAATCCAAAATGCGAGCTTTCTCCTTAGACCTTTGTACAGGCGGCATGGAGGTACCCCTTTGTGACACTTGGTTGAAACATGGCATGCAAAGATCCGGTAGTCCAAGCTAAGTAGGACGAGGTGCGGACACTATTAGTATACTATGCATGAGGCTTGCAACTTGTAAGATATAATTTACATAACTCATATGCTTTATTACTACCGTTGACAAAATTGTTTCATGTTTTCAAAATAAAAGCTCTAGCACAAATAAAGCAATCGATGCTTTCCTCTTTGAAGGACCTTTCTTTTACTTTTATTGTTGAGTCAGTTTACCTATCTCCCTCCACCTTAAGAAGCAAACACTTGTGTGAATTGTGCATTGATTCCTACATACTTGCATATTGCACTTGTTATATTACTTTATGTTGACAATATCCATGAGATATACATGTTATAAGTTGAAAGCAACCGCTGAAACTTAATCTTCCTTTGTGTTGCTTCAATACCTTTACTTTGATTTATTGCTTTATGAGTTAACTCTTATGCAAGACTTATTGATGCTTGTCTTGAAAGTACTATTCATGAAAAGTCTTTGCTATATGATTCTACTTGTTTACTGCATTCATTACATATGTTTACAAATTATGATATTATGATCGCTGTTATTCATTACATATGTGCTTACAAATCGTATCTTATGTTCCATGCTACTTTATTGATGATACCTACATGTTTTATGCACATTATATGTCATATTTATGCATTTTCTGAACTAACCTATTAACAAGATGCCGAAGAGCTAGTTGCTGTTTTCTGTTTTTGGTTTCGAAATCCTAGTAGAAATATTCTGAATTGGACGAAATCTTCGCCCAGGTCCTATTTTTGTAACGTAAGCTTCCAAGACCGAAGAGGGAAGGGGCCACGAGCGCGCCAGACCATAGGCCGGCGCGCCAAGCCCCGGCCGCGCCGACCTAGGGTGTGGGGCCCTCGTGTGGCCCCCGCGTTTGCCCTTCCGCCTACTTAAAGCCTCCGTCGCGAAACCCCCAGACCGAGAGCCACGATACGGAAAACCTTCCAGAGACGCCGCCGCCGCTAATCCCATCTCGGGGATTCAGGAGATCGCCTCCCCCGGGGAGAGGGATTCATCTCCGAGGACTCTACACCGCCATGGTCGCTCCGGAGTGATGAGTGAGTAGTTCACCCCCTGGACCATGGGTCCATAGCAGCTGCTAGATGGTCGTCTTCTCCTTGTTGTGCTTCATTGTCGGATCTTGTGAGCTGCCTAACATGATCAAGATCATCTATATGTAATTCTATATGTTGTGTTTGTCGGGATCCGATGGATAGAGAGTACTATGATTATGGTGATTATCAATCTATTGTTTATGTGTTGTTTATGATCTTGCATGCTCTCCGTTATTAGTAGAGGCTCTGGGCAAGTTTTTACTCTTAACTCCAAGAGGGAGTATTTATGCTCGATAGTGGGTTCATGCCTTCATTGACACCTGGGACAGTGACAGAAAGTTCTAAGGTTGTGATGTGCTGTTGCCACTAGGGATAAAACATTGATTCTATGTCTAAGGATGTAGTTGTCGATTACATTACGCACCATACTTAATGCAATTGTCTGTTGCTTAGCAACTTAATACTGAATGGGGTTCGGATGATAACCTGAAGGTGGACTTTTTAGGCATAGATGCAGTTGGATGGCGGTCTATGTACTTTGTCGTAATGCCCAATTAAATCTCACTATATTTATCATATCATGTATATGCATTGTTATGCCCTTCTCTATTTGTCAATTGCCCGACTGTAATTTATTCACCCAACATGCTTTTATCTTATGGGAGAGACACCTCTAGTGAACTGTGGACCCCGGTCCTATTCTTTACATAGCATACAATCTCGCAATTGTGTTTTACTATTTTCTTTGCAAACATCTTCCACTCGATACGTTTAATCCTTTGTTACAGCAAGCCGTGAGATTGACAACCTCACTGTTTCGTTGGGACAAAGTACTTTGGTTGTGTTGTGCAGGTTCCGCGTTGGCGCCGGAATCCCTGGTGTTGCGCCGCATCACATTTCGCGACCATCAACCTTCAACGTGCTTCTTGGCTCCTACTGGTTCGATTAAACCTTGGTTTCATACTGAGGGAAACTTGCTTCTATACGCATCATACCTTCCACTTGGGGTTCCCAACGGACGTGTGCATCTACGCGTATCAGTAGGATGGCAAAATATATTGCTTAACAGAAGTGTGTATTAAAGGTGTATACAAGATACAACCAAGAGTTTTGCTAGTCCGTAGAATACTAGATAGGAATACAAACTTCAATTGGATAAAGTGAGTATTACGGAGTTGGAATCTTCACCGGATGAAATAGTCAAAGAGTTTTGATTTCATCAGAAACGATGAAGGTGCTTGCATTTGCAAGAAATTAAGTGGGAGCGCTGAGACATATTTGTAATACTTTATGTAGATGACATATCGTTGATTATAAATAGTGTAATTATATAATTGATTAAAAAGGTTTCATTGAGAATTAACTTCAATGAAAGAATATGGACTGAAACATATTTAGTGTCAAGATCTATGAAGATAGATTGAAACACATAATAAGTTTAAGTCAAAGTACATAGAAAGGATATTGAAGTAGTTCAATATTAAGAAAATGTTCTTGTCATGTGAAGTTTTAACAAGACTTGAGTGTATCTGACACTCAATGAGTAAAAACACATGAGTGATTTTAAATCACAATTAATATGTACACAATCAGATGTCCTGAGCTCTAAAAGTTAGGAGCATATACCAGAATGATTCATGTGATGATCATTGACAAACAGTAAGAATATCCATGTGTGCTTTAGAAGAACCAAGGATATATATATATAGTTTTATATGGGTAATGACAAACAAAATCGCTGTAAAGTGTTGCACCGATATTAGTTTGGTCACATATAAAAATAAATTTCAATCTCAATTAGGCTAAGTGTTATTAAAAAGGTAGCACAATGCTAGATTTAGAAGAGTTCTAAATATTGTGACGGATTCTACAAAAGAAGGCAGAGTATGTCATTGTTTTGACAATGATTGAGGATGTTGAGTCAAGAAGTTCTTTGAGAACTTGGTGTAGTTCCGATAGTGTCAGAACTTTGAAGCTATATTGTGTGTGACAATATTAGTGACATATTTCAGACCGCGGAATTAAGGTTCCACCAGAAGACCAAACATATTTAATGCCGACTCATTTGGAAAATGAGTGATGCGTGAAGACGCAAATGAATTGCAAAATACATACGTTTCTGAGTGTGTCAGAACCGTTGACTAAAACCTCTCCCGTGAGCAAAACATGATAAAGCACCAGAAGGCCAAGGTGTTATATCTTTACATATGTAAACTAGATTATTGACTCTAGTGCAAGTGGGAGACTGTTGGAGATATGCCCAAGAGGCAATAATAAATGGTTATTATATATCTTTGTGTTTATGATAATGTTTATATACCATGCTATAATTGTATTAACTGAAACATTGATACATGTGTGATATGTAAACAACAAAGAGTCCCTAGTAAGCCTCTTAACTAGCTTGTTGATTAATAGATGATTAGTTTCATAATCATGAACATTGGATGTTATTAATAACAAGGTTATATCATTATATGAATGATGTAATGGACACACCCAATTAAGCGTAGCATAAGATCACGTCATTAAGTTATTTGCTATAAGCTTTCGATACATAGTTACCTAGTCCTTATGACCATGAGATCATGTAAATCACTTATACCGGAAAGGTACTTTGATTACATCAAACGCCATTGCGTAAATGGGTGGTTATAAAGGTGGAATTAAGTATCCGGAAAGTATGAGTTGAGGCATATGGATCAACAGTGGGATTTGTCCATCCCGATGACGGATAGATATACTCCGGGCCCTCGGTGGAATGTCGTCTAATGTCTTGCAAGCATATGAATAAGTTCATAAGAGACCACATACCACAGTACGAGTAAAGAGTACTTGTCAGGAGACGAGGTTGAACAAGGTATAGAGTGATACCGATGATCAAACCTCGGACAAGTAAAATATCGCGTGACAAAGGGAATTGGTATCGTATGTGAATGGTTCATTCGATCACTAAGTCATCGTTGAATATGTGGGAGCCATTATGGATCTCCAGATCCCGCTATTGGTTATTGGTCGGAGAGAGGTCTCAACCATGTCTACATAGTTCACGAACCGTAGGGTGACACACTTAAGGTTTGATGTCGTTTAAGTAGATATGGAATAAGGAATGGAGTTCGAAGTTTTGTTCGGAGTCTCGGATGGGATCCAGGACATCACGAGGAGGTCCGGAATGGTCCGGAGAATAAGATTCATATATAGGAAGTCATATTCCAAGTTTGGAAATGATCCGGTGCATTTATGGCAGGTTCTAGAAGGTTCTAGAAAAGTCCGGATGAAATCACCATGGAAAGTGGAGTCCCGGAGGGACTCCACCTTGCATGACCAGCCAACCCTAAAGGGGAGGAGTCCAAGGTGGACTCCCCAAGGGTGGCCGGCCAACCCCCCAAGGAAGGGGTGGGAGTCCCACCTTGAGTGGGATTCCCCCCTTGGGTAGGTTTTGTCCCTATGGAAGGTTTTGGTTTCGGGTCTTATTCGAAGACTTGGATACCAACACTTGGGGATTTCCACCTATATAATGAGGAGGAGAGGGAGGGGGCAGCCCACTCTTGGCCGCACCACCTAGGGCTGCCCATGGCCGGCGCCCTAGCCACCCCCTCTCCCAAACCCTAGCCTCTCCTCCTCCACCACTTCTCCCGCATACGCTTAGGCGAAGCCCTGCCGGAGTTCTCCACCACCACCGCCACCACGCCGTCGTGCTGCCGGGATTCCGAGGAGGATCTACTACTGCCCGCTGAACGGGAGGTGGACGTCGTCTTCATCAACAACCGAACGTGTGACCGAGCACGGAGGTGCGCCCGTTCGTGCGTCGTGATCAAGATCTTCACGCGCTTGCAAGCGGCAAGTGATCGCCCACCGCAGCAACAAGAGCCTCATCTTGTAGGCTTTGGAATCTCTTCAAGGGTGAGACTCGATAATCCCCTCGTTGCTACCGTCTTCTAGATTGCATCTTGGGGGGAAGACCCCGGGTAGGGCAATGGACGCGGAGCGGCCGGCTTGAGGACGGCCGGCTCGCGGCAAAGGCCGGCTGAGGAGCAGCCGGCTGGAGCCGTGGCCGGCTGCCTCGGGAGCCGGCTGGCTCTAAGTCCTAGTCGGCCTGGCTGCGGCCTTCAACGCTGTAGCTGGGCCGGCTTCTACAAGCCATATCCGACTGGGGTTTGTACCTCAGACCGACTCGAGGCTGGCGAGTCTTGCACCGGAAGGAACTGGGTAGGTGATCCGGGTTCAAAGGTCCACGCTGACCTCATCTCCCGTAAAGTACGGGGCACTGTAGAGCAGCAGTGCCACGCGCCGGACAGGCCATCATGGCGTACGTCGGACCGTACGCGCTACAGAGCATGATGACGACAACGACAGCACCTCCACGCCGCTGACCTGAGCAGGCGGATGGGACGTGCCACTACGCTCAACGGCTCCCTGATGTCAGCGCCTCGGGAAGGAGCGGGAGCCGGAGCCGGCCATGCCGGCCACTAGACTCTAGGGACTTATATGTAAAGTACCGGTGCCTATATAAGCCGGGCTACCCCCCTCGTGCGGGGGACGATCGATCACTTCTCATTTCACTAGTCTTAGAGCTGCCCTGTGAGAGAGACCTTCGTCTACCTTAGCCTCCCAGGAGCAGCCGGATATACAGCTCAAGGAGCACCATTGTACTGTGTCACTATCATATACACTCATAGCAGGAGTAGAGGTGTTACCTCCATCGGAGGGCCTCGAACCTGGGTACGTCGCCGTGTCGCTCGTGCCCATACCCGCATCCGGATACCGCCGTGAGACCACAAGGAACCACATCGATTAGCCACCCTATGGCATATGTCATGACGATACCACGACATTTGGCGCCCACCGTGGGGCCTTCAGCGTCCGCGGCCGGTGTCTTCATCCGGACGGGCCTCACCACCACCACCGGCGAGAGGGTCGCTTCAGGCTTGGTCTGGAGATTCGGCTCCCTCGACTGCGTCAGCGACAACGCTGGCTGCTTCGCCGACCGGCCATTCCCTGCCGGCGGCAACATCATCAGCTTCGGCGGCTTCGACGTCTACGTCGCCACCGTCGCACCACCGCGCTACCCGCGCGAGATCGTGCGCTGTGCAAGCCCTCCCCCTGGAGCCGGCGCCAGCCTCACCACCACCGGCCCCTGCATCATGCAGGAGGTCATGGCCACCGGCGACGACGCCGGGGGCAAATCCACGCGCATCCGTGGGCCAGTGCTGGAGCGCGAAGCCGCTGCCGGCGCATCCGCCTCGGGCGCAAAGGCGCCGCCACCACCGTCCCGGCTGGAGGAAGTCCGGGCAAAGCTGAGCACCCCGCTCACGCCTGGCGCCGACCCCACCACCATCGAGGCGGATTTGGAGGCGCACCGCCAGCTCCTCCTCAAGCAAACAGAAGAACTGGCTGCTGCTAAAGTGGGAGATCACCCAGCGCGAGTTCAACCGCGCCCACGGCCTCACGCCCGCCGGCGACAACCCAAGCCGAGCCGGCCAGATCCGCCGCAGAGGAGGCGGCCTGGGCGCAGAGATCGCCCGGGACGGCGCAGCATCGCCGGCTCCGTCGCTGCCCATCTACAACACCCCCGACAAGAACATGCTCGCGGCCGAAGCCGCCGCAGAAGAGCTGCACCGCCTCGAAGGCGCAGAGTTACGCCGCCAAACTGAGCGGGTGACTGAGCTGCTGAAGGCGGCCAACCGGCTGACCAAAGACCCCAGGTACGCCCATGCCCCCAGAGCTTCTCACGCTCGTGGCGCTGCAGGCAACGACCGGGACGGCCCGAGGGACACGGCCGAGTCCGCCTCCCCCGCACCAAGCCGGCGCGGCGACTCCCGGAACACCCACGCAAGTTCCAGCCGCACAAGCCGGCCGCCCAGTGGCAACAGCGGCCGCAGCCGGCCACCATCAAGCCGGCACGACGAAGAAGAGTACGAGAGGCCATCCACCATCAAGCATCGCGCGGCTCCAGAGGCCAGCGGCCAGCGCCAGCCGGCCCGCTCCCGGCTGGGCCCACGCGTCGAGCCGGCGGACGCCAGAGATCGCCTCGACCGGCTGGTCGAATCCCGCATCGCGGAGGAAGAAGGGCCAGCCGGCCCCAAGTGCTTCGGGCCGCGGATCCTCAACGAGCCCATGATCGACGGCTTCCAGCTCCCCCGCGACACGCCCAAGTACGACGGCACGGCCAAGCCGGAGGACTGGCTGCAGGATTACTCCACCGCAGTCGGCATCGCCAGGGCAACAAGCGCTGGGCCGTGCGCTACTCCCCCCTCATGCTGCTCGGCTCCGCCCGCACATGGCTCAACAACTTGCCAGCCGGCAGCATCAACGGCTGGCTCGACTTCGAGGAGGCCTTCATCAGCAACTTCACCGGCACCTACCGCCGGCCGGGTCGCCCCCAACAGCTTGAGATGTGCAAGCAGGGCGCGGACGAGACGGACCGTGCATACCTGACGCGCTGGTGCGAGATGCGCAACTCCTGCGAGGGCGTGCACGAGATCCAGGCAGTCGGCTTCTTCATGGCCGGCTGCCGGCCCAACACCATGCTGTGGCACAAGCTGCGCCGCAGTGAACCCAAGACGATGGCTGCCTTGATGGCCATCGCAGACAAGTACGCGCTGGCTGAAGGAACCAGCAGCACGCCGGCTGAGATCTCGCCGGCTCCATCCAGGCGGGACAACAACAAGCCGGCTGAGCACAAGCCGGCCGAGGGCGGCCACCACGGCAGCCGGCGGGACAACTACCGCGGCAAGCGGCACAGCGACCAGCCGGACCGCCGGTACGGTTCCGCCCATGTGGCAGCCGTGTCGGACCACGCGGCGGCTGGCGGCAGCCGGCGCCAGAAGCAGACGGACCGGCCCTGGAAGCCGAAGTACACCTTCGAGCAGATGCTCGACTCGCCGTGCAAGTACCACAGCGGCAAGAACCCCTCCAACCACACCACCCGCGATTGCCACTTCATGAAGCGGCTGACGAGCGGCGAGCCCCTTCCGCCTCCACCCCCACCTCCACCAGCCGGCGGGCCGGGTGGCCAAGCCGGCGCAGAAGCCAACAACCTCGAGCACCACGAGGCTAACCAAGTGCACCATGGCGGCCGGTACCTGGCTGAGGATGCCACCTACATCATCTTCACCTCCGAGCCCGAGGACAAAACGAGCCAGCAGCGCCGTTCCCTCGAAGTCAACGCGGTCATGCCGCCGGTCCCCCAGTACCTAAACTGGTCAGAGCAGGCCATCACCTTTGATCGCCGCGACACACCGGCTGTCCTGCCAAAGCCGGGCAGCTACGCCATGGTCCTCGACCCCACCATCGGCACAACCCGGCGCAGCGTGCGCTTCTCGCGTGTCCTCATCGACGGCAGCAGCATCAACATCCTCTACCGCGACACCGCCCGCAAGCTGGGCATCCAGGAGGCCGAGTTGCGCCCCACCCCCACCGTCTTCCATGGCATCGTGCCAGGCCACTGCTGCCAGCCGATCGGCCGGATCACGCTGGCGGTCATGTTCGGCAAGCCGGACAACTTCCGCACGGAGAACGTCGAGTTCGAGGTGGTGGACCTCGTGAGTCCCTACCACGCGCTCCTGGGCAGGCCGGCCCTGACCAAGTTCATGGCGGTGCCCCACTATGGGTACCTGAAGATGAAGCTACCTGGCCCCAAGGGGGTCATCACCGTAGCCGGCGACTACCGCCGCTCCATGGACTGCGCCACGCAGAGCTCCAAGATGGCCCAGACGCTGGTCATCGCCACCGAGAAGCAGCTCATCCACGACGCCGTCGCCTTGGCTAAGGCCGCGCAGGCGGACATGCCGGCTGTGGGCAACCCGGCTGGGACGACTCACTTCCAGCCGGCCGACAACACCAAGAAGATCCTGCTCGACCCGGCGCAGCCGGACAAGTACGTCACCATCGGTGCCGGCTTGAGCAGCAAATAGGAAAGCGAGCTCACCAGCTTCCTCCGTGAGAATCGGGACATCTTCGCATGGTCTCCAAGGGACATGCCGGGTGTGCCGAGGGAGTTGGCACCTCCACGTCAGGCCCGAAGCCAAGCCGGTGAAGCAGCCTCTCAGGCGCTTCGCCGAAGAACGAAGGAAGGCCATCGGTGAAGAAATCGCCCGGCTCCTAGCTGCCGGCTTCATCATGGAAGTGCTGCACCCGGACTGGTTGGCGAACCCGGTCCTGGTTTTGAAGAAGAACGGCTCCTGGCGCATGTGTATCGACTACACCAGCCTCAACAAGGCGTGCCCGAAGGACCCCTTCCCCCTGCCGCGCATAGATCAAGTCATAGACTCGACTGCCGGCTGTGAACTGTTGTCTTTTTTAGATGCCTACTCAGGCTACCACCAGATTCCTTTGAATCCGGCTGATCAAATAAAGACTTCGTTCATTACCCCGTATGGGGCTTACTGCTACACGACTATGCCATTCGGCTTGAAAAATGCAGGCGCCACCTACCAAAGGTGCATGCAAAAGTGTTTGCAGGATCAAATCGGCAGAAATGTTCACGCATACGTGGATGATGTCGTTGTAAAAACCAAGGAGATGCCTACCCTCCTTGATGACTTGAGAGAAACCTTCACCAATCTGCGAAGATTCCGGATGAAGCTCAACCCGGCCAAGTGCACGTTCGGCGTGCCAGCCGGCCAACTCCTGGGCTACCTCGTCTCTCAGCGAGGAATCGAAGCCAACCCGGAGAAGATCAGTGCCATTGAGAAGATGGAGCTGCCGCAGTGCCTCAAGGACGTCCAGAAGTTCACCGGATGCCTGGCCTCCTTGAGCCGCTTCGTCAGCCGGCTGGGGGAGAAGGCACTGCCCATGTACCAGCTGCTGAAGAAATCGGACAAATTCGTCTGGTCACCACAGGCGGATGAAGCCTTCCGTGACTTAAAGCGCGTACTTTCGACCGCGCCCATCCTCGCATCGCCGGCTTCGATGGAGCCGATGCTGTTGTACATCGCTGCCACCAATCGTGTGGTTAGCGTCGTCCTGGTGGTGGAGCGCAAAGAGGCCGGCAAGGAGCAGTCGGTCCAGCGCCCAGTCTACTATCTCAGCGACTGTCCCAGTCGAAGCAAAACTACCCCCACTACCAGAAGGTCACCTACGGCGTGTACATGGCGGCCAAGAAGCTCAAGCACTACTTCCAGGAGCATCCCATCAAGGTGGTGGCCACAGCACCCTTGGCGGAAATCATTGGCAGCAAAGACGCCAACGGCCGGGTCGCCAAGTGGGCCCTGGAGCTAGCCGCCCACACCATCATCTACGAGCCGCGCACGGCCATCAAGTCGCAGATCCTCGCGGACTTCTTCGTCGACTGGGCCGAGATGCAATACCTGCCGCCTGTGCCTGATTCCACGCACTGGAAGCTGCACTTCGACGGCTCGAAGATGCGAAACGGCTTGGGAGCCGGCATCGTCGTCACTTCCCCCAAGGGAGATCGGCTGGACTATGTCCTGCAGATCCACTTCGCCGCATCCAACAATGTGGCGGAGTATGAAGCGCTCATCCACGGGCTGAAGCTGGCCAAGGAGATCGGCGTGCGTCGCATCCTCTGCTTCGGCGACTCCGACTTGGTTATACAGCAAGCATCTGGCGACTGGGACGCGAAGGACGCCAACATGGCCTCGTACCGCTTCCACGTCCAGCAGCTATCCGGCTTCTTCGACGGCTGCGAATTCCACCATGTGCCACGAGCAAACAACGAGGCGGCAGATGCCCTATCCAAGATTGGCTCAACCCGGCAAGCCATTCCGCCGGGCGTTGCCTTGGCGATTCTCAAGAAACCGTCCATCATACCGTCACCGGACTCGGATTCCATATTCGTGCCGGCTGACCCGGGGGCTTCTCAGCCGAACCCGGGGGCTTCATTGCCCAAGTCGGGGGCTTATCAGCCAAACCCGCCGGCTTCTCAGCCGAACCCGGGGGCTTATCGGTCCAACGCGGGGGCTTCTCAGCCAAACTCGGGGGCTTATCAGCCAAACCCGCCGGCTCCACAGCCGAACCCGGCGACC
This sequence comes from Lolium multiflorum, assembly GCA_030979885.1. Taxonomy (NCBI): domain Eukaryota; kingdom Viridiplantae; phylum Streptophyta; class Magnoliopsida; order Poales; family Poaceae; genus Lolium; species Lolium multiflorum. The sequence goes on from CM061749.1 coordinate 80,683, forward strand.
ACGCAGTCGAAACCGGAAGCTCCGAAGATGGAGGCCTTGGTGGTTAGCGTATTTGAAATAAAATGCGTACCATCATGGGCACAAGAATTCCTCTCCTACCTCACCGACGGTGTGCTGCCTGATGACAGAGTCCAGGCCAGGCAGATTGAGAGAAGGGCCAAGGCCTATACAATCATCAACCACGAGCTGTACAAACGCAGCGTAAGTGGGGTGTTCCAGCGGTGCGTCGAGCCGGCTGAAGGGATTGAACTCCTACGGGAAATCCACCAGGGAGAGTGCGGCCATCACGCCTCCTCCAGAGCCATAGTGGCCAAAGCCTTCCGGCACGGTTTTTACTGGCCGACTGCGCTCAGAGACGCAGAAGACTTGGTGAAGAAGTGCAACGGCTGCCAGCGCTTCGCAAAGCAAAGGCAAACGCCGGCTTCCGCCCTAAAAACCATCCCCATTACCTGGCCGTTTGCCGTATGGGGCCTGGATATGGTGGGCCCATTCAAGACAGCCCGAGGCGGCATGACACATCTCTTGGTGATGATTGACAAATTCACTAAGTGGATCGAAGCCAAGCCGATCAAGAAGCTGGATGGCTCCACAGCCGTCACATTCCTCAAGGAGATAATCGCGAGATACGGCTACCCGCATAGCATCATCACCGACAACGGCAGCAACTTCGCCGAAGGCATTTTCAAGCGCTACTGCGGGGAGATGGGGATCCGAATGGACCTATCATCCGTAGCACACCCGGAGACCAACGGCCAAGTGGAGAAGGCAAACGGCTTGATCCTAGCCGGCATCCGGCCCCGGCTGGTGGAGCCGCTTGAGCGCTCAGCCGGCTGCTGGATTGAAGAGCTGCCCAGCGTGCTATGGAGCCTGCGCACAACGCCAAACCGCTCAGTCGGCTTCACACCCTTCTTCCTCGTATACGGGGCCGAAGCCGTCCTGCCGACTGACATCGAGCACGACGCGCCAAGGATCAAGCTATACACAGAAGCCGAAGCCAAAGAAGCTCGCGAAGATGGAGTCGACCTGGTTGAAGAGGTCCGGCTGATGGCCGAATCCAGGTCCGCCGTATACCAGCAAAGCCTCCGTCGCTATCACAGCCGGAAGGTCAAGTCCTTAGCATTCCGAGAAGGAGACCTAGTGCTCCGGCTGATCCAACGGACAGCCGGACAGCATAAACTAGCATCCCCATGGGAAGGTCCCTTCATCGTGAGCAAGGCAGTAGGCAATGATTCCTACTATCTCATAGATGCCCAAGAGGCCAAAAAGAACAAGGCAAGCAAAACTGACGAGGAGACAAAACGTCCCTGGAATGTCAGGTTGCTTCGACCATTTTACACTTGAGA
>CM061749.1:99625-102125 GCA_030979885.1 Lolium multiflorum
TATATTGTTATAGTATCTTTTGTTATTCGTTCTCATTGTTCGGTAAACGGACATATCTAACATGGCACATCATGATTGTACTCCCCGCGCCTACAAATAAATGTTTAAGATTTATTTTAATTTGAATATATCTAGACACTATTTTGTATCTAATTACATTAAATTTAGACAATGTTAAGATACCTTTTTATGGATAGAAAGAATATATAAAGGTTTTTTTTCTAGAACACTACGATTTAGAAAATTTGATGATGTAATCCATATTCATTTGGTCTAGATTAGCTACATTCATAAAAAAATAATTTGTGCACTATAGGATCAAGCGAGCTACGCCCGGATATAGTAAGGTTTCACGTATAAATAGTGAATATTTTTATGAAGTCGAGTATATTGATCACTGATGTATGCCTATATATATATTTATGGTTCAGTATATAAATATGATCACAAGAAATATATTTTCAGTTTAAGTACCAAACATGCAAAAAGATACCGATGTTTCGAAAATATATTATGTAAGATCTTTTTGGAAAAGGTCGCACCTTCATGTATCGAAGTGTTGGTGCCATTATAACTTATTGCGAATAGTGGATCAATTTTTGTATGTGGTTCTCAACTCGGATTAAGACATTCCGATTTGCGGATGAAGCGTTCCATCTTGGACGGCATTCCAAATTCTCTAAAAATTTAACCATCGGTATATTGCTTGACTATCATATAAAGAAATATATAAAATTAAGCTCATGTGATTTTGTATTCCCTCCATGCTAAAATAATTGACTCGGTTTTATCTAGATCTCGATGTATCTATAATTATCTTAATTATAGATACATCTGTATCTAGAACAAATTGAGACACTTATTTTAGAATGGAGGAAGTACTTCTATTTATGTATATTACTTTTGTTTGAAGAAAAAATATTTATATATGAAAATGCACCAATTGAGGGTTAGAGTATGCGATTGTATTCAGAATATACCATATTTTAGAAGAGTATCATGTATTTTAAACAGGTATGGCAGATGATATAAAAAAAATCAACGCAAAGAAATACAAACTTCTCAATAGTTAGTTCTCCTACCTATAAACAAAGGATAAGTTATTTTCTATTAATTGCATCATGAACAAATTACTTTTATATTCTATTCGCAAAATTGTTCCTCTCTATAAAAAAATTACACATTGAAGCTGACACATATGACATAGATCTTTTTTCCAAACAAACTCAACAATAATGCCCTCGCATTTGCGAGGGCCACCTTTCTAGTTTACATGAAAGAAACATGGCGGAAAGACGAAATATCATACCAACATGACACGAGAACTAACAATGTACCTCAGAAAACAACACTAGCAACTCCATGGCACGAGGCGGTCGTGATACAATAAAAACAGTATCGGCTAAAAACGCCCAAGTCGGAAAACGTCCAACGACACGGTGAAGTATAGTCGGGTGGGCGCGGCCGGTCGAGATACGGTGAAAACCATGGCGCGGCAGCCAAAACAATGGTACCGGCTAAAAACGGCTAAGTCGGGCCGACGTCGGAAACGTCTAACGACACGGTGAACTATAGTCGGGTGGGCGCGCGGCGGTCGAGATACGGTGAAAACCATGGCGCGGCAGCCAAAATGACGGTTCCGGCGAAAAAGTGGCCGACCTCGGAAAACGGCCAAACACGGTGAAGTATAGTCGGGTGGGCGCGCGTGGACAATACGGTGAAAACATGGCGCGGCAGCCAAAACGACGGTATCGGCTAAACGTCCGGTCGACGTCGGAAAACGGCCAACGACACGGTGAAGTATAGTCGGGTGGGCGCGCTCGGTCGAGATACGGTGAAAACCAGGGCGCGGCAGCCAAAACGACGGTACCGCTAAAACGGCTAAGTCGGCCGACGCGGAAAACGGCCAACGACACGGTGAAGTATAGTCGGGTGGGCGCGACGGTCGAGATACGGTGAAAACCATGGCGCGGCAGCCAAAACGACGGTACCGGCTAAAAACGGCAAGCCGGGCCGACGTCGGAAAACGGCCAACGACACGGTGAAGTATATAGTCGGGTAGGCGCGCGACGCCGAGATACGGTGAAACCATGGCGCGGCAGCCAAACGACGGTACCGGCGAAAAACGGCTAAGTCGGGCCGACGTCGGAAAACGTCCAACGACACGGTGAAGTATAGTCAGGTAGGCGCGCGACAGTCGAGATACGGTGAAAACCATGGCGCGGCAGCCAAAACGACGGTACCGGCGAAAAACGGCTGAGTCGGGGCGACGTCGGAAAACGTCCAACGACACGGTGAAGTATAGTCGGGTGGGCCGCGCGGCGGTCGAGATACCGTGAAAACCATGGCGCGGCAGCAAAACGGCGGTGCCGACTAAAAACATTACAAATCGGGCCGTCGGAGAAAACGACCAACGACACGGTGAAGTATAGTCGAGTGGGCGCGCGGCGGTCGAGATACGGTGAAAACCATGGCCCGGCAGCCAAAACGACGGTACCTA